>PVJA010005652.1:0-77890 GCA_004027025.1 Myocastor coypus
AAAAAAAAAAAAAAAAAAAAAAAAAAAAAAAAAAAAAAAAAAAAAAAAAAAAAGGTGTCCTTGTGACATGAAGAGACATAGCAACGGAAGGCAGCAGAACAAACAGGCACTTGGCTGCCGAGCCTGAGTGTAGGCCCCGGCCATGGTGCCTGGTCTTAGCCATGTCTGTGAATGCTGGGTCCTGGTCACTTACTGGTCTTCACCATGCTCTTAGTTAAATCTTCACCAGTGGGCCTGAGCGGGTTTGTGAATATTAAATATGGTATATATTTAAATGCTTAAAAAACTCACTGTGGGCTACACAGCACATTCAAGGTCAACCTGCACTTCACGGCAAAACCTTGTCTAGAAAAGATAAACATTTATTACAGTAAACCCACATTGCCAAGATTGTCCCTCTGAGCCCTCCCGCTCATTTCCATCCCAGGGTTCTTGCGGCTTTCTGAAGCAGTTCTGGAATCCTCTTTTCTGAGTGTCTTGCGCTGCTCTATTGACTTCAACATTCTGAATAGACTTAAAAACTCACCTCTCCTAGTTCCTTGACTTTCGTACTAGACCCTGCATACATGATGCCAGATCCGTGAATACGGTAGATGGGCACACTCCAGCAGTGTGCCATTCTGTCAAATGGCGCTTGGCAGCAGCCTTGACTATGTTTTTGACTACCCCTTGGGGAGACACTCATGAATGAGGGCTTCCAGAAGGGCTTCAGAAAGTGTCAAGAATGATGGGAGAAGTGGATTTTGAAGTGAGGAGGAGTATTGTGAAGGGGATTCTGGGCAACGTGTCCTTTGCTATAATACATTTTTAACTTTAAACATTCTCTCTCTTTTGGTCACTCCCTGTGGGATGGGCGGGCTCCAGCTACATGGCAACAGAAGCTGGGCAATTTTAAACACCCCTCCACCTGGGGTAGTTAGAGTCAAGGTGGAGAGTTAAATCTGGAGCCAGAGACCCTACTCTTTATGACAACTGCAGCCCTCTGTTGCAGAGGAATCGCTGTTATTCCTGAACAACAACAGTGTTGGCCGGGCGTGGTGGCACATGACTGTAATCCCAGCACTTGGGAGGCTAAGGCAGGAGGATCAGTGCAAGTTCAAGACCAACCTGGGCTACAAAAGGGAGCTCAAGACCAACCTGGGCTACAAAAGGGAGCTCAAGGCCAACCTGAACTGCATAATGAGACCCTGTCTCAAAACAAACAAACAAAGAAACAAACAAAAACAGTGTGACCACCTAAGCAAGGGCTTTGGAGACTTTATAGTCACCCAGTGTTCCTTAGGCCAGCTTTCAGAGGGGGCTGGGACAGGTGCTGGCTCTGCTCAGCAGTTTTTACCTGGCCTCACCAAGCCTATTGTGCCAATTTCGTCCACCTTTTGAAGTAAAGTGAAAAAACTCAGGGTCCTACAGTCCCCTGGGCTAGACCAGAGCTCCCAGGTGGTGAAGGAGGCCACCGATGACCGAGGCTGAGTGTTGAGTTGGTCACCGCCAGCACGACCAGGTGCTCCTCTGTCTGTCTTGCTCCTGATGGCCTGCATCACCTGACAGTGAGTTTGTGGGATCTTGTGCTGTTGTCCCCAGTTCCTAAGGAACAACCACAACAAAATGGTCCAGCAGTGCAGGTGCTCTTACCTGGGGTCTCCACACTGAGACACACAATGCAGAACTTGGTGCCACAGGGGCTGATCTGTGTCAATGCCCCCCGCAGGTCCTCTGGGAGGAATGTCAGAGGGGCTTAGACACAGAGGTTTATAGGAGAAACGGAGAAATCCATTTTCAGAATTCAGACTCATTTGTAAAGTTCTGTTACAGCGGAGTCCATGGCAGGTCAGTTCACTGGTGAGAAAAACTCCCTAAGTCCTGGGACTGCCTCATATCCAGCCCAGAGCAGAGCTTGGTTTCCGGGGACAGTGCTGGCACCTGGCAGGTGGCCGGGGACACCTCCCACATCCTCCCCAACCCAACCCATCAGGAGGCCGCCGGTCTGAAGCCTGTGAAGTTGTCAGAGGTGGCCGCGCTCTCAGACACTTGGCTGAAATGCGATGCCATTGGTTCTCAGTCAAGGTTCCCTTCTGCAGGGCTGCGAACACAGATCAGCTGCTGCTGGGTGTGCACGGCCAGGGAGCAGATCCACCGCACGCCGAGAGCAGCCTTTTTAACCCCGAGACTTTCCAAGATCTGAGCACGCAGGAAGTTCCCTTCCCCGGTGTCAGATGTAGCGCGAGCTCTCGTCTTCAGATCCGGGCTGGGCTCCCTGCTGCACACCGGAGCGGCCTCTTTGAGACGTTTGTCCTTGAAACTGCACCAAACTCTTGGAAGAGCCCAGAACGTGTGAGTAGGGGTGATTCAGGCAGTAGAGTCCAGGGGAGCCGCAGCCACCATTATACCGGATCCAATTAGCAGGGCAGGAGGGGGTTCCCCACGTTGTGTTACCTTCATTTTCAATTCGTTCTGAGGAAACAAATCAATTCTAGCTTCTGATACAGTGACTTTGCAGTAGATAGGCTTGGAATATGTTAGCTTTAACTATTTGCTGCTCTCGCTTCGCATGTAGACGTGGCTCGTGGGACAATGACGGTGGACGTGAAAGTGCAAAACTTCTCAGTTTTTATTAGGAATTGCAATTGTTGGTTGGGTCCATGTTGAGAATCAAGTTAGCTTTGGGGAATGTTTTGAAAGAATTAACTACCTAAATTCACGGAGAATGGAATGGGTTGGTGCTGTTCTTGTTCTTAATAAAACATATTAGTTTGCAGTTTTAATTTACTCATGAAAAGCATTCCTCTGAGGTTCGGTCTTAATTGAATCCTATTCAGGGCTGTCTGTCTGGTGCTTTAGCGGCTTGTGTGTGTCTGTTTAAGTTGCTTGCTGGGGTTGCAGTCTGGTTAAGCTGTGTTGGGGTGTTGCTGAGATTCTAAGAACATTCAGGTGAAAGGCATGCTCCCAGAACTTGGGGGGTGGTGGGTAAGTGTCAAGGGCTCATGGTGGGGTCCCCTATGGAGTTTCCCATGGGCTCATCCTGAGTGGCTGTCAGGTGGAGGGCACCCCGGAGGCCAGGAGTCCATCTCAGCCTGTCCACTCTGCTAACTTCAACCAGTAAAAACTCCACGTCCCCTTTCCTGTCAATTTTTAATATGCAACAATACTCAGGCTTATGAGATTAATTTCTCTCAGATTAGGCTGATTGATAGCTGGATTGTGGTTTCTTAAGAGCTTGCTCCCTGAAACCCACCAGCGAGCTGCATTCCTTTTAACCAGTGAATGTAAAAGCGGGTAACCATGGCTTCAGCCACCGCTAACTGCCAGGGCAATGACTTGTTGTAAACAATACAAATGAGCCGAGAGAGCAGAGGCAACCAGACATGAAATGATTTTAATAGAAATTACGGTAAAAGGTCATGTGATTCGGTATCCGATCCTGTGCAGTTTTAAAGGGAAAGTCTTTCTTTTCTCCCCTCTCCTCCTATTCCTAAGCAGCCCAAGTGGGTATCTCTCCCAAGTTGGTGGGTGCAGCTCAAGGCTGCCTGGAGGAGGGGGCTGCTGGTGTCCAGGCGGGCACAGTGACGCGTGGACGTGCCCTGGTGAGTGGCTTTATTCGAGAAACAGAAAGGAAGGCTGAGCTTGTCAGCCTGGCTGTGGGGAAGGTCATGCTAATTACACCGCAGAAGTTCTCAACTCCAGACAGAGGAGGATCACAGGGCATTGGTTCCTTGGAAATGGTACAGCTGCCTGTGCGCCCTGCTTGCGTCTCTGGATTAATGTATAACCTTGGTCTTTCCGCAAATGGCTATGTGCTTCAGAAACAACTTTTGTAATGTGGGAACCAGCACGGGAAGGAGCTGGGGGAAGCTCTAGGCCCTCCGGCAGGGCTTCACCTGCTCCGTCCTCTTCGAGTTCTGCCAGGTCTGGGCCATACAATGACATTTGCGCTGCTCTGGGAGGGAAGGGCTGTATGTGGGCAAGACAAAAAATGCATTTGTGTTTACTCTTGATCCAAATGCACCAGCCAGGGCCTCGTGGTTTTGTTTCACACACAGCCTGTGCGGCTTTCAGCTATGCTTGTTAAAAGGAAATGCAAAAAGAAAGTCTGGTTACCAAAGTAGGGGGCCATGGGCAGCACCCGGCAGCACACCTGGGTGTGTACCCAGATGTGGAGGGGACATTGTCCGGTGCACAGCTGGTGGGCATGGAACCTCCCAGCCACCGGGTCTGGAAGCTGAGAACGCCGTGTAGCCCTGACGGTGTGGCAGACCTGGGTTTTATGCTTCCTTCCCCGGTCAGGTGGAAAGGTGGCTGCATCGTCTTGGATCAGGGGATAACAGGGTGTTTCCTTTTGCCTCCTTTAGCATAGAGGTAGAGCCTCTCGCATGGTGCAGATGTCACACTGAATGAAAGGCTGTCAGGTGTGTGTTCTTGTATTAGGACTTCCACTGTGGTAGAGCTCTAGAACACATTAAGGAACAACAGGATATAAAAACATCAAACTCTTCAGATGCACTCAAAATTTTATTGAGCAAACCCTTTGTTTAGATTTGTGTCAGGTATTAGTTCAGAACTTCTAATGTTTATATGCTTTTAAAAAAAATCTATCTTTTTGGATGTGGGGGTGTGGCTTCATGTAAAATACTTGCCTAGAATTCCTGAGGCCCTAGATTTGATCCCAGACTCTGCCAAACAAAACAGAACCAAACAGAGCCGAACCCAGCAGACTAGAAAGTCTTTAAGCTCCCGGAGGAACTTACTGCATAGTTAGGCTGAAAACTTCTCCAGAATGGCCAGGTGAGGCCTGTGCCTCACGATCTCTTGGCTGTCCTGATGCCAGCTATGTTCCTCGAGACGAAAGTCTGGGTGCTAACGTTGGAGGGCGAAGGAGCACTTGCAAGCATAGAAGCACCAGGTCCGTAAGGATGAGTTATGACGAGAACATAGTTTTAAAGTTGCCTTTACCTCCATTCACCAAGCAGGTGTCGGCTCCAGGTGTTTTTGCAGTTGGACATCTGCTGCCGCTGTTGTTTTTCACAGAACTCTGAGATTTTGGGCAGCTTGAGGGTGGTGGTGTGCGCTTGTTATCCCAGCACTCTGGGAAGCTGAGGCAGGAGGGTTATGATTTTAAGTTCAACCTAGGGAACTTAGCTGTTTCAGGAGACCCCATCTCAAAATAAAAAAAATATAAAAGAGCTGGTAGGGTAGCTCAGTGGCAGAGCAGTCCAGTGTACAGTGTAGCCAGCAATGTCCTCTCTCTGGTGTACTCTGCCTGCTTATGTAAATGGAAGCTACCACATGCCATCAGGCAGGAGGAAATGTGACCTGCACTGAGGTACAGAAATACTCAGCACCATGCCTGGCATGGCCTGTGCTCAATAAAGTGCTGTGAGCTTCCTCACAGAGTAGGGTTGAAGAAAGGCTCTGGTGAGTCCTGCTCCTGGGCTGGACCCAGAAGAGCAAGGTCCACCTCACAGATTAGACCCTCTTGTTGTGTACCACGGTGACGAGTCATGACTTGACCAGTGGTGGAGCTGTTTATAGCCATGTGTGGTGCTTTATGTTACATTTTGATAATAACCAAAAGCAAAGGTTTACATGCATATATGTATATATGTACATATGTATATATATATATATATATATATATATATATATATATGCAAAGTATTTAAGAGAATGGATTTTTACAATTTTTCCTCTTTGCATATAGGTTTTGGACACTGTGGGTTTGCAGGTATTTGCACATTTACTGTGTGATCTTATTGCGAGCCTTGTGGGTACAAGAACACTTAAAGGGGTGAGATACTGCTAATTATACCAACCCTGAAAGCATCAAGCCTGTTGAACGCCAGCCAATCACAGTCACAAAGGTGACCGTGAGCACTGAAGAGCTGTCATAGTGAGCGAGTGAACGTGGGTTCCACGCAACAGCAAGACGCACCCTTGGGAGCACTGTCCGCCCAGTCTCTGTACGTTGACCTCCTTGACCTCAGACCTGCAGATCTCCCTCATCAGCAATCTCTCCCTCCTCCCGCCTCTCTCTGCCACGTTGCACTTTCTTTGTCTTTGCGAATCAGACGCCTCAGAGATGGGAGAAAGGGGCAGGAGACCCAGAATCTTTTGATGCCAGCTCTGGTTTTATAAATGGAAACTTTAAGAAAAGTCACCAAAAAAAAAAAAAAAAAAAAAAAAAAAAAATCCATTTTTCTTTCTCCTGCTATTGAACTGAGAGCCACATCTGAAGTGGCCTGCAGGCCCCAGGGAAGCCCTGCCCAGGAACTATTTGTTGATTCATTGATTAAGCGGCATGGGGAGAAGGGACATCCAGGGCGGAGACTCCCTCAGTAGCGAAAGCTTTGAACGCCGAGCTGCCGTGTGCGGTGCTTGGCTTCGCGGTGACCTTCCAACAACTAATCTCCTTTAAGAATGGAATCAAAGCAGATCAGGGATTCTGTCAGATGGATTCTGTCTACAGTTGGGCTGTTGGCAGTTGCCTGGAGAAGGTAATATATTCTTCACAAGGATATGAATTTCCCCTTTCTTTTTCTCTTGAAAGGAATGAAGACGAGGTGCCAGCAGAGATCTCTAGAGAGGGACCCCATTTATCCATGGTGCCGCGCAGGCAGGGACAGCTGTGCGGTGGAGCGGTTCTCACACTCCCCCGGCAGGCTCTCCGGGCTGCCTCCCCGGGCAGAGGGAAAGTCTGTGCGTGGAACTCATGCCACCCGGGCGACAGTGCTACTCATCATCTATTTTGGTGGCAACTGCTGTGTGTAGAAGGCTAGCACAGGACACTTGTTTTCATCATAGGTGAATCCATTGTCCAACACCACACCGTCTGGGACATGTGGAACCAACAGGGCTCATGCCCAAGTCAGTGTTTCTTTGAGGGCTCCTGTGTTCCAGCTGAATAGCCTATAAAGAGAGAGCAGACTTGTGTATCACAAAGGGAGAAATAAATCCAATTTAGGCACCCAGGCTGAAGCAGGACGATTGCTGAGAGGTTAAGGTTAGCCTGAACTATGTAGTGAGATCCTCTCTTAACAAACCAAATAGAACCCAAAATCCGACTTAGGCAACAGGGCAACTTGTCTTACAAGGATCCCAAGGTGTGCGTGGGTCTGGTACGAATCCCGGAGTATAAGTCAGAATCACCTCGAGCGTCAGGAGGGACACGGGCCATTCTGGGCTGTGGTGTCCTTTTGTTGTAACATTGGATGAAAGTGACTGTAAAGCCTGCATTTGAGGTTTGCTGTGTGAATCAAAGAAGATTACACGGCAAAGGGCCTCCCCCAGTGCTTGGCCCAAGATGCATAGTAAATACCCGAGTCAAGCCTGTTCCCTTTGTAAAGCTGGTGGTGGAGTTGTGTATGGTTGCATTGTTGGAGAAGGCTTTAAAGGTGTCTGTGAAGGGGGGCAGCTTGGTGTTTTCAGTTTTTCTCTTATGGTGACACATGAGCAAGATGCATGGGTGGAATGCCGGCTGGTGGTCAGCAGGACTGATGTGATGGTGGTGACGATAAGGCTGGCAGCGGTGACAACACAGATGGTACCGGTGGTGGCTGGTGAGCACACACTACGCAGGAGCTTGGGCTGTAAGCGATCTGAAAGCCGCGGCTCGGAGGGCCCTGCTCATTCTCCTGCGATGGAGCGAACGCTGGTGTGTGGGTCAGCAGGCGCCGGGCGTGATAAGGGAACTGAACTCGTGCACACAAAGAGAACCAGTCCGCTGTCCCTGGCTTGCTGGCGGCCTTCCTGGCAGCCTGCCAGCATGTCCAGCAGGGGCCATCCTTCCTAAAGGATGATGACATTGGACTCATTCTTACATCCCCGCTCTTGAGCTGGACACCTTGTCCACTTTCTGTGGTGAGGTCAGCATGGAACTGAACTGCTCTGAGCTTCCAGACTGGAGTAAACGTAGGTGCCACCGCAGAGGTGTGACGTGTGCTCAGTGAGCTGGCACAGAGGGAGGTGACGGTGCTGGAGGCACACTGAGGAAAGCACAGGTACATTGATACAGCAGTCGCAACAGAACCAACTTTATTCCTCCTCACACATCCACAGCAGAGATTTTCCACAGTCCTGTGATTTTGCAACTATCGGCCTAAGTTAATCTGTGGGTACAAGACTAAGTATTTAGTACCATTTGGTCTTTTTCATTTTAAAACAGCTTTTACTCTGTGTAAGTAACTGATGGAAGAAACTTTGCACACCAAACCTGCCGCACTTCCTTTCCAAAAGACGCAGATGAAGATATTGAGCTGCGTACTTTCACAGAGGTCTTGTCCTGTCGCAGTGGCAGTGTACAGCAGGTGTACAAATTGTTATCTGGATTTCCACCCTTTCCTTACTAGAGATTTTACTCTTTATGGTGGCAAGCTTTTTAAACTGAAATGATTGCCAGCTTCTAAGATCTGAGAAGGACAGGAGAGAAGAGAGTTTACCAATGTGTGCAGTATGAGCCTTGCTTGGAGAGGGACACGGGACAGCCCTCTCAGAGGTGTCGGCTGTGCCCTTGGAGTTTGGGAGACCATCGCCCGGTCTTTAAGGGATGATTGAAGGGCTTTGGTTTGCCGCAGTCTTTCCCTAGACCGCCAGCTGGGCTCTGGAGAGAATCCCATGGCTTTTCTCTGGTGGCCTCCTGGGGTCCACCACACACGATGGCATCTTCCCCAGACAGTCGCCTGCCGCTCCTGTGATGTGGCCGGCTGGTGCTCGGCTGGGGAGCAGATGGAGAGCTCTTCCAAGAGGCACTTCCTGCACGTTGTGCGTATTTTGGAGATGTGGGCCTTGGTAAGGGAGGGGACTGGAAAGAGAAGATGGGCCAAAGTGGGTTTGGCAAATGCGAAGCGGGACAAGGTAGAGTGGAAAGAAGGAAGGGGCAGGTCTTCCTAGTTCTCAAGGTTACAGTCAAGGTCACACCACCTTCTTAGGTCAGTTTCAACACTACTCCTGAAATCAGGCTCCCAGTTGAAGATCCCAGTCTTTTATGGGAAAAATCTAGAAGCTGGCCAATTGCCATTTTTCAGTGTTTAAATGCTGGAGGGCATGAAGAGGGATTGAAGGAAAGGAAAGGTATTGGCTCTCCCCCCTTTCCTTCAGAAGCTGCGGAGCCATGCTCAGCTTTGAGTCAAGCGGCCTGAGCATAGCTTGCTTATTGATTGAAGAATTATTTTCTTACTGTTTGTCCTGAAATAATGGACAAAGTAAGTCTCTTCTGTTTTTCTAAATGCATTTCTTCTAATAATACATGATATTTGCATTGTGAAAGTTTATGGAGTCACAAATTATGATTTTCCTTTTTATAGCTGAGTTATCCTAGCAAGATTAAGTGGCTTCTTCAGAGCAGAGCAGAGAGACACAGCTTGTTACCAAAAAAAAAAGGAACCAAGCAGTAGAAATTGTGCCAGCTACCGCCTTACTGCCTCCCTCAGAAGACTGATGGATCCTGCCTCAGGAATTCCAGTCCTGAAGAGGTCGATGCAGGGTGGGACCGAGCCTGCACATGAATGGGAAGAAGGCTGGGCAAGGGGGGCCAGCCCTGGAAGGCCGAGGGCCCTTTTGGGTACGAGTGTGGTCTCCACGGTGATGATAGGGCGTTCAGGCCACCAGATCAGTGCCTCCGAGACCCTTGTCCCCACCACTCTGCTCCCCTCTCTTTGTGAGGCCACACGGCGGAGCATGAATGTACCCTCAGCTTCTCAGAAGACAGAATGGAGAGCAGAGGAGAAATGACCTTGTGCCTACAAAAGCTTTGGTCGCACCCACCCTCCCATGTAACCGGAGAGTAATCTCTGTCCGTAACATCACCTCTGAGAGAGAAGGATGCCCGTGTTTGAGCCAGCGGGACGCTGCATGGCACGACATTCCCCCACCGAAGCCACTCGCACCAGAAAGGGCAAGCGAGCACACGCCAGCTGAGCCTGCTCGCAGGGGAGCGAGCTTCTCTCTCCTGCTTAGGAATGAGCCTCTATGGCCATGGGAATATTGGCAGGTGAAATAAATGTCCCTTCTCTTCACTGGGCTTCTTCCTTTTTTTGTATTTTAGGGAAACACCTACAGGGTGTTCAGGGTCCCACTACTAGATCAGACTCAGACTCATAGTGATCCGCCTGTTTACAGCCTCCCAAGAGCTGGGATTACAGGTGCACACCACCACATCCAGTCTCAATTGCAGCCTTCATGTGCCCCAGGGGTGGGACCAGCGTGTCAGGCCCAGGTATCGAACCTCTGACCCCTGTGCCTGCTTGCAGGCACTTGAATCTGCTGAGCTACTTGGCTGACTCTCCACTGGGCTTTATTTTATAAATATCAGGTAAATAAGATCACAACATAGTCATGTGTATTAGGGGGAATTTCCTAGCCTCTCTTAATTCTGACACTGCAACCAAAAAGTGACTTCTGATAATGTCTCTGAGTCTTCCATTGGATTGGACACAGTCAGTGCTGGGGCATAAACTCCTGGTAGAAAGTCCAGGCGAGCCGTTGCTGATGGCTCAGAAGTGTTGTATGCCACCCCCAGCAAGCAGAACGGACCGGGCCAAGAGGGGTCTGGGGTCTACTCCTTAGTCAAAACCATCTGATTTTTCCACAGCACTTCTAGAATCTCAGGCTACTGGTTCTCATGGACAGGGTCTGTGCACGCATGCAGCGGACAGGCTCACGAGCGAAGGGCCTCTGGGCCACCTTGCTGTTTGTACGCTACAGGTTCACTCTCCATTTCCTTGGTTATTTAATAAGCAGTTTCATTTTAGTCCAGTTTCACTTTACTACTCCTAGAAATTGGAGGAAAATATTGCCTACATTCCCTCGCTGTGTGTCACAGACCTAGCACCCAGCAAAGGTAAAAGATAAAGGATCAATTCTTATGGATCTCATAGTTCCAAGCTTTTAAGGCTGTATTATAGAAACTCTGTAATTATTGTGGGTAATCTTGCAGAAAATTAAATGTTGAGTTTGCATATATGAAGAAGTTGGGTCCGCTCTGCTCCCCACTGCTGCCTAGTGCCGAGCCCCACACTGTCCCCGTCAGGCTAGAGGCCGCGTTTCGCTTCACTGCTATTCTTGAGGTGTAGTTTGGGAGACGTACATCTGTAGTTCACTTGTTCAAAAAGGCTCCAGACCGGGAGCACGGAGCGAAGGGTGATTCCGCCGCGAGGCAACGTCGGGGCCCACTCCGCAGCACGCTGACTGGGAAGAGGGTGGTGCTGGGAGCCCGGCAGCTGCAATGCATCCAGCCATGCGCGGGGAAGCCCCCAGCCCTCCGCCACCCCCGCCAAGAATCCTCCCTCAACAGTCATTCCCTGAGCCAAGACAGAAGCCCCGCTTGACGCTGGAGAGTTGAAAAGGTAAGGGAGAAAGTAGGCTTCTTCACTACTTGCCAGTTTTAAAAATGGCTTCACGAGTCGATTTTTCCCATGGGACAGAGAGGCGACGAGGGAATGGCACACAGATACATTTTTGCTATAAAAATATTGAATGTGTGGCGTCTGTGTTGCAGACAATCAAGCCACCTGTAATGAGCACTGCCACTGCGGTGCACACAGCTGTGGCCGAGAGACAGAGGACTAAGAATGAGTGCCCGACGCTTGCGGAAGCATGCATCAGCTCTGAAAGAAGCCTCCGAGCAGCTTCTGTCCCAGGCACAGGGCTGCGCCTTTGGTCCCAAAGCCCACAGGGACAGGACATGTAAACAACAGGGGCAATGACCACAGGGTATCTGAGGAAGGGGGCCTCGGCTCTCCAAATGGCCCTGACTGCTCCAGTGTTTATTCTGAGGCACTATTATTGCCAAAGTGCTTCTCTGGGAAAGTAGGATTGCCCTCGCTCGTAAAGCAGGTTTATATTTGCTTCTACAGGGAGGAAGAGAAGTGAAAAGATTGTGTAACTACCTGTTTAGCAGTGCTGTCCCTGGCCCCGTGCCTGCTGGGCCGTTCCTCTCCTGGGCCACTCTGGCCCCAACTGGTCTGTGGGTTTGTGTACATGACACAGAGCAAGTACCCAAAGCAGAGTGTCTTGTGTCACCAAGTCACTGTCCCCACCTGTGGCTGCCACCATCTGCTGGGATTCACTCTGAATCTTTTCTGAAATGCCATCTTCAGGGTAGATTTGACCCACAAGAGCCTCATCTTTGAAAGGAACATAGGTAAAAGTCGTGTAAGCAAGCCTCGTGAGAAATTTTTCTAAAATGTGTGCAACAATGGAATTTCCCCTGAAAATGCCACATCAGGAGACAGAGCCCCAGAGGGAATTTCTGGGGGACGGAGAAGCTTGATCAGCTGCTTCCACACCTCCTGAGGATTTCGGGTCTAGGAATCGGCTTTGTCATAGCTGTACATTCCACCTTTGCCAGACCAGCCTTGTATTAAACCTAAGTTGACATCAAAAAACTGGAAAGGATAACATCACAAATCACTAGAAATACATCAGCATTCTGAGCGGCAGGATTTATGGGGCACTAATGGATATCTGAGGCTATTTGTCTTCTTGGAAGCCGTGAAACACCTCTGCCTCTCTCTTAATATATAAAAGGGCTTCTGGTTGAGCAGAGGAAGGGTACCAAGCCCAGAGCCTGGGTGAGGGCAAAGTGGCAGGCTTGTTGTTCTAGTAGCACAGGGGTGTGTGTAACTCAGTTTTGTCCGCATTTGCTCGGTCCTTTTTTGAGCTTCTGGCCTGACTCTGTCGTGTCTGCTCTGATGGAAAGCAAGGGAGTTCTTCCTCACTCAGGCGGGCCCTTAGCTCCTTGACAGCTTCCCCCCATGGGTCTGTGGTCCTGTCGGGCAGAAGGAGTCCTGAGCGCTGATTGTAGTAGCTCTCAGCCTTGGCTCAGTTGGTTTGCTGTGGCTCAGTTTCCTTGGCTGTCCAGTGAATCAGGTCTCCCGTCTGTGCCATGGGGGCGCTGCGCAGCTGCAGCTGCAGGTTGTGGCTGACTGGGGTCTGCTAGACATGCTCTTGCAGGCCCGGAAAACTCCGGTAGCCAGCCCTGCCCTCTGCAAAGGCGGAGGTTGGGGGGTGACACGCTCTGCAGACTCTGCCCAGCCCCCGAGCTCTGGAGAATGTTTTTGGAAACACCTCCATGCACAGCTTGTATTTTCGTGGTATTCTCCTTGTTCAAGAGAACTCAATCTGGAGGCCATGAGCTCCCTCTCTGGAAGGTGCTTCCTGTCTGGTGGAGGTGGCCCCTGGCCTGCTCACCCTCACCCCAGCTTATAAGGAGGCTTTTCTACTGGGCCCCTACGGGTGGGTAACAGGAGTGAGGTGATAACAAGGCCAGATCAAAGGTCCCAGGATTGTTAGGATGTGTGGGGAGACTGCGGGCTTAGCCTGGCAGGAGAGGGAACGGCGACCGCACCAACGGTACCCACACTTCAAAGCATGGTGGGGTTTGCTCAGCTAACTTAATTATCTGTGCTATTGATATCTTTGAGGAAAACATATCTAGAGCCCGGATACGGGCTCTGCACAGGCGGCGATGGGAGGAGGTGGCTTGTTCAGTTGCCAACTTCCTAAAATGCTTTTTAGCGTCAGCTGGCTTGCTTACTCCTCCCTTGTTCTTGGATTAAATATAAAAATAACTATGCAAAGCATACAGTCCCCTTTCCTTGTCTGCTGAAGTGCAAGTCTCCTTATTCTAGAACCCATCAGAGAGGGAGGAGGAGAGGAAGAGCCATGATATCCCCAGATCCCGAAGGCCCAGGCGGATGTTCTCCTCACACGCAGCTCAGCCCAGGGAGAAATGGCGGCTCCCCTGTGTGGGCGGGCTCGGCCGCCACGCCTCCTCTCTGGTCATTTAAGGGTTGACTGAGTCGCATGACCCGTGCCTTACTCTCATTGCCCCTCCTCTCTGTAGCCATGGTAGTGTTATTGACATCTCCCCCAGCAGCTTGCGAGGAGAAGAAATACAACCCAAACCAGGTGATGTTTTCATTTCGAAACCATAAAAGTGTTTGATGTTAAGAAACGTTGGAAACTATAGACTGAAGGGAGCTATTTGTCCCGACCTGGTTTCTGCTGATCCAAACCAGCCTGGCTCCTGTTTCCACTAACACAGTGGCTCTGGTGGCACAAGCCTGGCAAGGGGAAGGGTGCCGGTCTCTGACATATGCCTGTACCGTCCGTCTCCAGAGCAGGTGTTCTCTGTGGAGCGTTGACTCGCCTCTGCGGGAGCGTGTTTCGGTCCGGCACCTGAGGGCTGGGCTGAATTTTAGAGCAGGCGACTCCGTGGATCTCTCTCAGACAGTGAGATGACTGAAATGGAAAGGGACTGGGTCAACCAGAGCCCTTGCGGCACCCAAACTGAATACAGGGCCTGGTTCTTTGACCCTGAGATGTGGCCCACTCTTGCACTGCCAGGACCTTTTGTAAGCAGTGACCAAGGGGGAAGTTTTCAGCTTTTCATATTCTCTTGCAAAGTCTCCCATGCAGTCTGCCTTTGCCTTCAAAGCATGGTCATTTCAATGATAAAAATGCTGCAGAGAAAGTACAAGAATGTTACACAAAACCAGCCGTGGCGTCTTGTGTGACATTCCAAATATTAATGCAAACAGAATTAACTCACGGGCCAGGGCTGTCTCAGGAATCCACTTTAAGTGAGCACTTACCTTTGGTTGGAGACTTCTGTGTGACTGCCCGTCTTGAAAAATGCTCGTGAAACAGGGCAGGGCTGGGCTGCCCTGGACCCGTAAATTGAGACTGATTCAGTACCTAACACTTGATCTTAGCTAGCTAGCAGCAAATGGGGGTGACGGGGCCCTGGCTACCCCCAGTTCTTGGTGGACGCAGAGGTTTCTGCAGGTGCTGCACCTGGTATGCTACTCTGTGTTCACCTCATTCGTTTTATTTGGGGTGTGGGGGGAGAGTGAACAGAATATACTCGTCATTAGTGGAGTATTTAAATGCGTAGTTAGTCCTCAGTGCATAGAAAACTCCAGGCTCTAGGGCGCATCTAATCTGCAGGCATCACCAAGAGCCACTCCCTTGTCTGTTGCCTTAGGTCCAGGCCGTGGTCTTGCACAGGTGAGATGAGAGGGACACTTTTGGTGCCTTACCTTCCCCTCCCTCTCTTTTCTATTTCTGCACAGTGAATTTAATAAAGAAACTATCTTGGAGTAATAATTCCTACAAGCCCTGGACATTCCTTTGGGCAAAGAGGACTGACCTCTTCCTGTTTTTAATAAAACCTCTGTGAATTTGGGCTTAGCTCTCCCGGAATCCAAAGCCACCGTCTCTTTATTCCATATTTAAAGGTGGGGGGAACCCTGTGCTCCTGCAGTGTGGAAGCACTGGACAGACCTGGGAGCAAGGGGTTCTGAGGTGGTCTGAGGTGGTCCACTCCTTGGCCTGCTTAGCTAGTACTTATTTACATGCAGTTAGCTGCTTGGATTTGTATTAGCTTCTTTTTTGGAGGGGTTTCGATTTGGTTATTAGTTTTGATGTCTAAAGGCCTGAAAAGCATTGCTTTGACAATATGGGGTTGAATTAAAGTCTAGTGATTGGCAGGCTATTTTATCCTAACAATGACCCTGGCAATTTTGAAAGCTTCCTCTTCGCCTTTTTCTTGAACATGGAGTATTTTACAGATTATTAACTCTTGGGAATCTCGGTGGATGGATAATTTAGAATGGAAGAACTTCAGATCTTTGGGAGAACAAAAGAGCAAACACTTAAGATAGCTTATGATTGTTCCTTAGGGTGACTAACAGTGTTTAGTATACTCAGTTTTGAAAGTCCATGCCTGAACGTGAAGTGTGTCTTGAAAGTGGATCCTGGGCACAGTAGTGTGAAAAAGACTGTCTTGGTCACGGGGCAGGAAAAGACCTGTCACTTTGTTCTAGCTGCACGGGTACTAAATGTCCTCAGAGGCGTGGTGTCCCTTGTGGCTGTCCAGTGTCTAGATGGTGTCCAACCTCCTTTTGATTTTATAGTTCAAAGTACACACTTTCTTCCTGGTTCCTCGCATATACTTCAAGAATTGCAGTGATTGAGAGGTTGCAGGAGCTCAACTGGCTCAGTAGACATATCGAAGCAGGCAAGTTCCTGTTGAACCCTCACAAACAGGGTTGGGCCATCACCCAGGGAAAGGGCCCGGTGCTGTCATCCCACATGCCCCTACCTGCAGAGTTGCAGCCCAGGTTTAACACGCATCTTTTTTCCGTAGTCCTCTCAGCTTAACAACACAAATATGTGGATCGAGTACATGGTGAAGACCTTAAGAAGATCAGATGAAAGAGGAATCCCTGGACTCACGAACTCCTTTAAGTGAATCCACACTAACTTCTAAACTAAATATCACTTTACAAAGACACCTGCGAGCCTTCCAGGTCCAACCCCAGTCAGTGTTCTTCTCTCCCTCACCTGCGGGCTTTGTCTTGAGCTCTCAGCTGGAGGCTGGACGGCAGTGGGAAACTCAGTCTTTTTAAAGTTTTATTTTATTTTTTTATTTAATTTTATTTTATTTTGAAAAGTAAAAACAAAAGCAAGAACAAAATTCAGAAACAAGGACAGACACAGGGTAACATAGAACAATACATATGTTTCAGATTTTCGAAACAAGATTAGCTGATTAACAATGGTTGATATATTATCTACTTTTATCATCAGTCTTTTTAAAGTTTTAAATTATAAATACAACAAAGAAAACTATGAGCCAAACGCGTGACTGGTGAATTGCATGTTTATTGCACTGTTTTACATCCTGTATGTGTTGTGCACCGGTCACTATTTTGGCCTCTTAAAACCTCCTTCACTGCCCTACCAACAACAGCTCTTTTGTACCTCCCATAAGTAAGCATTATCCTATCGTAGGGACCACTTCCTTATGATTTTAAAAGTCTACTTATCATCCACTGTACATTCTCAAACATCGTAGTATGATTTTGTCCATTGAAAAATTAACCAGCTTTTACAATAATGTATTTAGTCCAGGGTCTACAGGGACTCACTACACAGATCAGACTCATAGTGAGTCCCCTGTTTTCAGCCTCCCAAATGTTGGGATGACAGGCGCGGGCCACCATACCCAGTCTCAATTGCCTCTCAGCGTGCCCTGGGGGCAGGGCCAGCACAGCACCCTGGGGAATAGAACCCTGGCAGGTGCTTTGGTCTGCTCAGCTATCTGGCTGGCCCTAAACAGTTTTTTAGCCTATAAGTTAACCTATTCCATTGATGTGTTTGTAACTTAATCTACTGTGGAACCAGGGCCCTTACCTGTGGCATTTCCCTGAGCCCAAGCTGGTGAGCCACACTTCACAGCAGAGTTGCAAAGGTTCTTGTGCACAGCACTTCTCGAAGGGAGCCCTGGGTAGCCAAGACTGGGCTGTCTTCAGCTTGGCTAATGCTTCAGGACAGTCTAGAGACGGTGCTTGGCGGGTTGCACACCTGAAGCCCAGCTTGTCCCATGGTAGCGAGTGGGAACCTCATCAAGGAAGGGACTTCTGGAGTCCTCTTCTCAATGGTTTAAAGTGCTCACTGAGATCCCTGTGATCTCCTAATGCAAGATGTCCCTGATCTTGCTTCCTGACCCAGACCTGTAATCAACCAGTGCTCCTGGTGGCCCTGACTTCTTAGGTGGAGAATGGTACCTGAAGACTACTGTCAGCAAGGGTGGCACATCCACGGGTGCAGGACTGGTCATTGTCTCTTAGCTTTCTACAGATGACAAGACTGGGAATATATATAAAGTAGCTTTTTTCATTCACATCGATACATTGATAGCTCAGTTAAAGTTTGCAAGTACAGCTTCATTTAACTTCTTTTGCATCATGCTTGTATCTTTTTCCCTCCTCAGGCATCCAGACCCTCGAGGAAGCAGGCAATAATATCTATCTCATTTATTACATATAGTCTTATGAGGATAATGCTAATGCTGATACTAGTTATTAAAATCACTAAAGCCTTAGCAAGACATATGTCCCCTCCCACATTTTCCCATTTAAAAATAACCACATCATGTATTCACTAGAAGAGTGCAATGCTCACCTTTAGAAATTCCACTCTCTTCACCCACTTTGGTCTTAAATCTCCATTCTTGATGTGTCTAGTGTTTGACGCTGGACCTCAGAGGGACAGGCTCAACAGCATTTTGATGATCTCTAGTGTACTCCTCAGAAAGCTCTGCAAACAAAGGCGGCTGTTCTTGCTTACCCTGGTAGAGCTGGATTGAGCTTTCCCCACTTGGAAGGCAGTTTTGCTGGCTATAAAAGCTTTTTCCTTCCTCTCTCTATGGAGCCAACTGTTGATGTCCTTCTAGCTGGAAGCATTTGCTGTAGAAAGTCTGACTGCTTCATTTTCTTCCTATTATAAGCCACACATGCTTCTTGTCTGGAAGCCCAGGACCTCACCAGACTATGGCTCACTATTGGTCTTTTGGGGTCCATAATCTCAGGTCATGGTATAATCTTTCAAAATGTCATTTCTGTATTTCTTTGTGTATCAGAACATTTTCTTGAATTCTAGTGTAGATTGTTGATTTTCTTTTAGCCATATGCTCAGCTTTCTTTGTCTTCACTATTTCTCTTTCTCTAAAATCCTTTTTCTCTCTTCCTTTCTTAATGCTTTAATTTTTCCCCTTTTCTCCTTAGGAAATTATCTGTTCTGTTGATTTCTAATTTAGTTGGCATTCCTGATTGAGTTTTTCTGTTATTTTTAAGTCTTTGTAATTATTGTCACTGGATTTATGAACCTTTGTAATCTATGGCAGTGTCCTTTTGTACACTGAGCCATTTCTTCTCTTTTGAAATGATAGACTATAGTTTCATTTTGCGGGAATGTTTTTCCACTGCGCTCTTATTGTCTCTAGGGACTGCGCTCCTTCCTCTAGTTTGTAATTACAGTGACTTTGTGTGGGGTTTGACCTTGACCTTGACACTATTCCATTGTTCATTTTCATGTAAAATTAATAAATTAATTTTTCTGAGTGGTAGAGGAAATCTTCCTAACGTCACAGGATTTCCTTCCCTTCCTCCTGCCCCACCCCTTCTCTTCTGTGCATGTGGAGGATTTGAGAATCTGGTAGACCAGTAGACTACCTTTCAAGATTCCCTGGTCATTTCCTGCTTTGCCATTTCCTGTTTTGTTATTCTCTTTCCTTCCTCACTTGTGTTCTTTGTGACTTAAATTGGATGCCACCCTCAGCAGGTGTGGGCGTACACTGGGACGGGTGCTGGTGGCTGAGGGGTTCGTGGGGCCCCGAGTGGCCCATGCATGCTGGTCGCTACCATGTGCCCTCACATTGCCGATCCTGCAGAGCTGTGCCGCTGTTAGTCATTTGCCCCACGAACTTGTTTCGAGGATTTCAAGACAGCGCTGTTTCCTAGCTGGTTTTTGAATATTGTTTGTGATTGTTGAGTTTTGTTATTTAGTTGTAAACTTACACAAGGGGTGATCAAACTATATATTGAACGTTTAGATTATAAAAGAAATTATTGCAGATGAGGCTGGTGAGATAGCTCAGCAGTATAAAGTGCCTGCGGTTCAATTCCTCAGCACCACATGCTGTGCCAGCTGCGCCCCTGGGTGGGCCAAGCTGGCCACACAGGATAAATGTATTAGAATTAAACATGCAGTGTTCTGAGCCCCTCTCTGGGCGCTGCTCTCTTCAGACACACTCACTCACTGCTCTTGCTGCCTTCCAAGGCAGGTGTGGAGGCGCTCCTCCATGACTGTCTCCGTGGGCTGTGGTGAAAGGACAGTGAAAGCTGCTGCTGAACATCACCCAGGGGACAGGCAGGCTTCTGGAGCATCGCAGAGTGCCCTCGTCTACCCTATTCACCGGACGTGGCACTGTGCAATTCTGTCTCTTCCCCAAAGTCAAAGTGACCATGAAAAGAAAACATTTTGAATTAATTAACATCAAGACAGCCACAGCAGTGCAGGTCCCTAAAGACACTGCCAAAAGGGTATTTCCAGAACAACTTCAGAAAGGGCTAAGGAAGTGGGACAAGTGTGATCATAACAAGTGTGTGTGTGTGTGTGTGTGTGTGTGTGTGTATTAAGTGAGAACAATGGCCATGTGTCTCTCACTGCAGTTATTTCTTAAATAGAAGAATTTACCATAAACACAGTCACACTGCATGGCCAACCAAAGGGTTGAAGAGCTGCACTCCCACTGGTGTCAACATCTTGCAGAATTCTTGGCCACCAGGGCCTCCTAGGCACTGTCTTTTACATCGAAGGGCACAGTCCAAGCCAAGGAGCCCAGGGAACAGGAATCACCCTGTGCCTGCGGATCTTTCTTCTGGGCACACGAACACAGTCTCTGATGCACCCTCTCTACTAGTCAGGCCAGAAAAAGGAGAAACCTCTCATGTAGATTTAGTCTTGTTTTATTTTGACATAAATTCCCCTCTTTTCCTTTGATAAAAGTTTATCTATTTATACCTAGACTTCTTCTATGTATAAATACATAATGACATAAAAAGAACCATGGTAAGCAAAGAGAGCGTGTGGCTGACTGAGTCTGGTCAGGTGCCTTAGTCCAAGTGGATGGGCTTCACATCTGGAGGTCGTGATGTGCTCTCACACATAGCTGGCAGGGATGGTGACCACTTAGGAAAGTGGGTAAGGGTCCAGGCACTCCTCAGGGGCCCACAAAATAGAATCTCTGGGAGAGACCAAGGCAGCTCTGAAGGGAGGTTTCAGGAACCACTGCTATCATAATCAGCTTCCACCCATGTCCTGGTGGCCGGTGGCCTGGCACGTGTCCTTGTGACAGTGAGGATTGCTAAGGAGATTAGTGACAGGGTGCCCAGGCTACAGTGAGCAAATGGCCTCAAGCAGAATCAGGACTGTTTTCCAGGTCAGACCAGAGTGAGCCATAGAGAGGCCAGGAGTGCAGACAGGAGTGGGGTGTGGGTGTGGCTGGGGCTGGCGTGAGGCTGAGGCAGCCTGCTCAGAAGAGCTCATGTGTGGTGAAGGCGCCAAGCTTTGCACTGCAGGAAGCATGGCGGGCGCTGGTGGCTTCCAGCAACGCTTCACCAGGACTGAGATGTAGCAGGACGAGCAGCAGCAGCAGTTCCACGTGGTGAGGCACAGCAGTTCGAAAGCTGCCCTGATGGTTTCTCTTCCCCTGAGGCAGGGAGGTGCAGCCTCACCTCTGCCAGGACCACCTTGGCGGTGCTCACGTACGGGGCTCCATGAACGTCTGCAGTCGCCCAGGACACCGTGAGTTCCATAAATTCAGCCTGGAAGTGTAATTTCAGATCTCACAGGGCCTGTGTTGTTGCCATGATATTGTAATCAATGGTGGTAGCACCCCTGGAAGCTCATAACGTGACCTCTTTTGACATTGATTTCTCATCTGTTCTCTTCCCTGACCTTGTGTCACCTGCTATGTCTCTTTATTTGCCCAGCCATGCTATTTTTGCGCCAAGCACCCTTCTAATAACCACAGTCGCCATACATTTAGCTTTGCTCGGCTCATTACTACCTAAGTAGACAGTGTTGTAGCAGGAACTAGTCCCAAGATTGGTATTGCAGCCGTCTCGGAGGGAGACTGTTTTTCTTCCATTAGGGAATGCTGACGTGGGCTGTCAGGTCTTTCTGGCTTGGCCTAATGGCGAGGAAGATTGTCACAGTTACTTTGTCCTTTCTTTTGAGTAGATCCCTCAATTGAGAAAACCTCAGAAAGTGATCACAAGCATTGTGCCAAAATTCACGTGGACATTTCCAAGACCTTTCTGTGCCTCCGTAAAAGGCTGCATGAGGTTAAAAGGGAAAGTAAATGAAATGCGTGTGTTCCATAGAGAACAGTGTGGTTTGTCTGGCATTTAGACTTTCCCCAATATGACCTTTAGAAGGAAATATGATCGATCGCCTATTGGATTGTCTTGAGTGTGGCTGTCAAAGCCCAGGACAGGGAATAGTGAGAGATTTTGAAGAAAAGAACCCAAAGTAGCTAAGTCCGAACTTCGTAGGAAAACACTGGAATACTGCAGTAGCTTCCAGAAGGTTCCAAAGTACCTGGTGTGTGGTGGGCTTTTTCATTTTGAGCATTTGCTGTCTACCTTGCTCCACAGTCCAGGTGGAGTATTTTTTTATTTATTATTTTTTTTCTTATCAGAGATCAGAACACATCAGCAGGGAGCAGCCACCCAGCTTGGGAAAAACTGGCTGGGCCAACAACGTCCCAGCTGCTGAGGTCTGGCTGAGCCTGTCTAGTAGAGCTGTGGCCACCCAAAGGCCTGAGGGCCAGGGCCCAGCACGGCGCTTCATAAGTCCCAGCTCCTAAAGAAACGTCTAGCCCTCCCTACTGTGTAGCCAAGGGCCTGAGAATAGCAACTGTGACCCCAGCCAGTCTTTCAGTGGCTCTTGAGAGGACACAAAGGGACTCTTTGTCTGTACTATTTTATTTCTTAATAAGACAAAACAGAAGGCACCATTTGTAACAAAACAAAACAAAACAAAACAAAACAAAACAAAACAGAACAAAATAGACCAGTCATTTATTTGCCATGCACCTGAAATTACGTAGAGCAGGAGGAAATGATTTTGGTAACATATAAAAACGTTGCAGGAATATTCATTCTTGAATAATGTTGAAGTGTATGTAATGCCTAAAGAAGGGATCCCACCCTTCTGTGTATAAGACTCCTCGGCCAGCCGTCCCACTGAGAAGCCACGCGTGTTCTCACCGAGAGTCACATCACACCGTTCTTCAGATTTCACCCAACCAGAGAACAGAACCAGGATTCTTCAAAAAGCATCTGTGTGCTCTTTGGCGAGTCCAGAAAAATTCAGGCAGGTCTAGGGGTGCTAGGGTTTTGCTGAAGAACTTTGGATATTTTGTCAGAGATACCAGTAACTTTCCGATTCGGAGTGTGTGAGTCTGTTCTGGAGCGTTCTGGATAGATCAGGAGCGAAACACAGCGCTGCCCACAGGGAACGTGGTGCATGGCTATTGCTCATGCTGTACCCAGGGATCTCCTAGAGTGCTTTCGGCAGGAGCGGGCTGTGACGCTAGTGTGGTCAGACACTCGGATGCTTGCCCGAGCTGTTGCTTCAGGGCTCCCCTGATGTGCCTCTGGACATTTGCAGATCATTTTTGGAACCAAATCTTGAAGGTGATCTGTATGGAGTAAAGCGTGGCACTTCTAAAGTTACATAAAAAGATTTATTAAAATTGAATCGCAAACCCTGAGAGATACTTCTATTTTTTCCATTCATAATGTAGCTTCATCATCTATACCTTGAAACCACCGGGAGCAGGGGCTGTATTCAGACTCTCCGCTGTTGTCACACACATCATGAGGGAGCAATAGACGCTAGGCATGCTGCTTTGTGGAAGGCCACTCACTCAGCACCAGGATGGTGTGGTCAAGATGCCAGCCAGGTGCCCAGTGTCTCAGGCCAAGCCTCCTTCCATAAGGCCAGGTTTTTTCTCCTCTTTTGATATGGAAGGGGAGCATGGGTGGGTTCAGGCTTAGGTGGAGGAAGGCGAGAGGCTGCGTACACGTTGACTCGTGGTCATCGCCCTTTTAACGGGAGGCTCTCACAGATGGAAAGTTATTTGGATGTTTCAGCTCCAGAAAAAGCATTGCTGGTGTCCTCTCAGCTTTTGCCTGGAGAAGCCCAGGAAGCTGGCTTCTTATATTGAGAAGGTGCGTGCGCATGTGCGTGTGGTGCGTGTGTGCAGACCGAGCATTAACTGATTCACCTTTCAGAAGTGACACATGAAGAATCTGCCTGGAGCTTTCTTCAGGATAATACTGGAGGGGGAACCCTTGAGGTTCAAGTGCAGAATTATCAAATGACCTGGGCCTGCTCCCTCTGTCCCTACCCCTATTACTGCTGCTTCCTCTGTGGTCTGGGAGCCACTGGAGGACACAGAACTGCTGACTTCAGTATTCTGGCCAGCACAGAGCCTTAGATTCTGAAAATGGAATAAGGTGGATAAAACTCTTTGACAGAACCGTTCTTGGATGATTTCTTCTTGCCCTTTGTCAGCATATGTGCACACCTTAGAAAATTCTCTCCACCTCAGGGTCTCTCCTGTTTGTCCATCTCTTCCGAAACAGGGTGGACCCAGATGGCCGGGGCAGTGTTCTTTACCCTGAGGGGTCATTGCGAGTGACACTGTTTCTGTGCTCATGACACCTTGGAGGGCTTTCTGTAATGAGAGCAAGAGTTACAGCCGGCCGTGGTGGCGCACGCCTGTAATCCCAGCCCTCGGGAGGCTGAGGCAGGAGGACTGGTGCGAGTTCGAGACCAACCTGGGCTACAAAAGTGAGCTCACGGCCAGCCTCAACTGCATAGCGAGACCCTGTCTCAAAAAGACAAAAAAAAAAAAAAAGAGTTATGACCAAGTGACACCCTGGGCTAGGCCCCACCTCTCTGCAGATTGCCAGTTTATTCACTTGGCCATGCGTTGATCTCTGTGGGATTCCATTGGCTGTGGCGATTTGTAAATAACCACACTGGGGGAAAGGTAGTAGCTCATAGCTCAGGGGCCATGACACGTGTCCACATCCCAGGTAGCTGTGGAGGCCTGGGCCTCTTCTTTCTTCCCTGAATACACTGCTCTTCTGGCCTTTCACTCTTTCCAGGAGCACTAGCCATGTGTTACTAGTGTTTCCTTGACACCCCTGTCACCTGCTTCTCTGTGGAGCTGTTTCCAGAGGCAAGGAGTTATGGCTGCCCCACCAGCTATGGAGCACATTGCCTGGCTCCTCTGCCCTTCCAACTTGAGCTGTTCCCAGGGGACCTGAGCCCTCAGATGCTGCGGCTGCACAGGTGAAGTGTTTCACCCCATGTCGTGGAAAATGACGCCACTCTCCTAGAGCAGGGCTGTGTTTACCAAGTTCTTTCTCAAGTGGAACCCAATTTTTGTTGGATCACATCTGCTCTCACTAATCAGTAACTTCCCTGGGCCAAGGCATCCATTCTTTATGCTACAGTGCCAGGAGTTCTTTCTCCCCCCTGGCTCAGATACCTTGGCACATCGCAGTCTTTGAGGTCCGGGTCAGTGGACAACATAGGTAAGATTGCCTTCCAATAAGGTCCTTTGACATCTTAGTTATTAAATTCCCTGAGCAAAGTTCAAGCACGTCAGATGTACAGCACAGTTAGCTCTGTGTGAATAAGACCACCATTCTTGTCTTGTATGGTGAAATGTTCTCCAGAGATTTGCATACTCATCTAGAGTAATGCCCTACCCCCACCCCACCCAGGCTGAGGCCTTTGCATGGGGTCCTCCCCAACAGCAGTGCGGAAGAGCAGCTTACACTGTTCCTGCCCCATCCTCTCTTAGGGATGCTTTCTTCTGGCTGCCAGGAAAGCTATCCGTGCCTATCTCCCTGGGCTGGAGGAGAAGGCACTGGGGCTCAGGCTCCAGCTCTAACGTGGAGGAGTTGGGTGCAAAGCGCCTCCCAGCACGGAGGCTCTGAGTGCCCAGTCCAGCGAGAGCCCACTCACCTCCCACATCTTCAGCCCCCTTTCCTGTCTCTGCTCTGCTGTGTCACTGCCTCATCCCCTTCTCTGGAGAGATCCAGCAGATCCTCTGCACCCTGGTCCTCTGCACAAGCTTACCACGTTTTGCTATTATTATTTAGTCTTGAAAGAAACAGGATTGTTTGCCCTGTAGCTCTCCTAAGTCAGTATTTATCCAGTGCCTTCTTGATTTCAGTTCTGTAAAATGGAGAAAAGTGTGCCCCAGGTGCTGGGGCTGGTATCAGTGTCCCCCAAAGGTCATGTAGCAAAGGCTAGGTCCCTAGCCTATGGCACTATGAGAGGGTGGTGGAACTTTCAGGGGATGGAACCTAGTGGGGGAAATGGGGTTACTTACGGTAAACCCATGGGGAACATAGTAGGACCGCAGCTTTTCCTGCCCTGTTTGCTTCCCCTCTCCCACAGGCAAGTCCTGTCCTCTGCCACATGCTCCCACCCCCTGTCCTTGCTCCCAGGCATGTAGGTTGTGGCTGTAACCTCTCAAATCATGAGTCAGAGGACTCTGTTCTCCTTATACATTATCACAGGCACTGTACTATGTAACAGACCATGCAAATAAGTTTAGGAAACTGTTCCTAGTTCATCAAGCTTCTCAGAGATTTACTGTAGGATTGTAAAGGCTTGGAGAATTCCTGCGGTCAGGAAATTAACCCGTTTGTGCAGCTTAGAATTTCTCAGCTTGGATTGGGTGCAGATGGCCTCAGCCAAACATGGCTAAATTCTGATGAGCAGAATTTGGAGTCGAGGGAACTTTGTAGATAGCATTGTGGGCTGAGAAATCGCAAGTTCAAAAAGCTCTTGTGGTTGCAGAACCATGCAAGGCGGTGCAGAGGAGCTTCATGAGGCACCTGTATGGTATAATTCTATATGAGTTGTTTAGGAACCTCTCTGACCACTAACTGGAAGCAGATAAGGGGATAGGGAGACAAGGGGTGTGGAAGATTTACTCACACTGCCCTCAGATTTATAAGGAAATGTAAATATCTTCATTTTCTCTGTCTAGCTTTTATTCTAAGTTTCTGCTTAAACAAGTGGCAGAGAAATAAATCCTAGTCACTTCCAGTTAGGTTCAGTCTCTTTTCACTTGAAACAGTATCTTTCCAGTAACAGTTCTCCACGCTGTTAGCATTTCTTCAAGGGGCCTAGCCTGCCCACACCAGTGTTTAAGTGACTCTGGTCCTCACTATGTGCTCTGCAGGAAGGCAAAGCTAGTTAACAGCCTGGCCGGTGTTGACCTCACTCCACTGACTATGAACTCAGTGGCTGTGTAGGTATCAGCTTACAGGGACCTGGGATCCCTTTTGTTGCCTCACTGCACCTGCTTTCTGCCTGGCATGACTGACTCCTATCTGCAGCTGGGCTTTCTGTCTCAGCTGTGACATGATGACATCTCATAGCTCCCCCTTCTGATGAGGTCCTCAGCTCGCAGCCTCAGTTACTAACCCTGTTTTTCCATAGACCACGTGGGATCTTCTAATCCTCCTCTGCTACACAGAAGCCAAAGGAGAACTGAGAAACAATGTTGGAGTTTATCTCTGCTCACCCATGGTTCCCTGACCTTGACTGTGCTAGGTTGCTGTAGGGTGAGAGACACAACACACTGTCAAGTTGATCTTGAGCAGGAAGTAAAGGAAGACTGTCCACGCATCTGTCTGCTCCAGGGAAGTGAGTTCATGCATGCTGCCCTAATTTCTTGTTCCCCTAATCCCTGCCTTAGAAACGTGGGCTACCTCTTACCTCTAGGTAAGCTTGCCTACTACCAAATCCTGTGATCTTTCAGGGAAGCCAAAGCCTGTAATTGTGGGATTTAGAATTTCTTTTATCTCTCCAAGCTGGGCTTGTGCAGTGTCTGTCTAGCTGCAGAGGACAAGCAAGTCAGCTTTGACAATCAAAGTGAGCAAGGGTTCTTCCTCTTGGCTATTCCCATCCATTCACCCACTGGACTGTAGTCCTCCTGGCTCAGCCATGGAAATGGACAGCTGTACAGGAATATGATTTAATGCATCAAGGTATTATTCCTAGTATGGCCTCTGTTAAGAATAAGAACAAGGTCCTCTGAGAGACATTTATAGCTTTGCCTTGGGTGATGATAATAAGGATAGAGAGAGATTAATAGATTATGTGGTAGGATTGACATTATTTGTGCTCAATTTATATGGAATGAAGTGAAAGATTCCCAAGTTTCTGGGTGACATGAGTGGATGGCAGTGACATTTACGAAGTACAGGACACTGGACAAAGGACTGACTGAGAGAACCTGTCTGCTTTAGGACATGTAAAGTCTAAAGCTCCTAGGAGGCACCCAAGTCAAAATGTCTGTGAAGCAGGAAAACATCAAAAAGTGGATATTTCTATGGGAAACTACATCAGAATTCTAAGGATGGTTGAAGAATGTTAAATTAGGGAAGCAGTAACTACTGCTTTGATTCCACCATTTCACTGTAGGTGTAGATTTACCGGATGATAAGGGATTCTGTCCCCTGGCACTGAATTTTCCTGGCGTGTCCCATGACTGACCGGTCTGCTGCCTCTCCACATGAGCACACCCTTCTTTTGCACATATGCACATATTTACCACGGTTCCCACAAATCTTGCCAACCAGGGCATAATTCTCTCACTGGAGATGTTGGGTACCTGGATCCTTCCCCCACATGTCACAGGCGAGCTGCTTTCTCCCACATTGACTTACTTTCATGTGTACCGTCTTCTTGAAATACTTGCTGGCAAGTTGGTGCGAGGTGAGGCTGGAAAGCTAGGGAGGAGCTCAGGAACTTGAAGGTCCTTGGATTTCCTCTGAAGCTGGGCTATGGAAAGCCGCTGAAGAGCTCGAAGGAAAGGAACTGAGCACCCCAGTTTCAGTGTGTATGACGCACACAGCTTCACTGATTCCGCGCTGATTCATCCGTCTATTTATTGAACTTCTTTTGGGATAGGATGCTATAGGGATAGCATATGAAAAGTTAAAAATTCTCCTGTTATGCTAGCATCCATTTGGGGTACGGGTTGGGCAAAGCTCGTCCTAATTATAGGTTTATTCTGTACAGAACTGCATACCTCAGGATCTCAGGGTTCTAACATGACTGCTATGATTGGAGAAATGCCTCTACCTGCCAGGTCATGGTGGGCTCCAAAATGCCACCTTTCGCTGCTCAAGAAACGCCACTCTATTTATTTCTGTGTTTCTCTTGTCATTTAGCAGAGGTATTTTACTTTTCTTCAGTTCCCTAACACAATGGTACAACAGTAGATACTTATTTATTTTTTTAATTTTTAAATCTTTTTTTTTTTGGTCTTTTTGAGACAGGGTCTCACTATGCAGTTGAGGCTGGCCTTGAGCTCACTTTTGTAGCCCAGGCTGGTCTCGAACTCGCACCGATCCTCCTGCCTCAGCCTCCCGAGTTCTGGGATTACAGGCGTGCGCCACCATGCCTGGCTGATACTTTTAAAATTAAAATTTTAAACTAAAGAATCACACACATGCAAATTTAAAGAAGTAAATAGGACAAAAACTTTTGCCAACCCCAGCAGCACAGAACAGTATATTTTGGAGGGAAAGCAGCAATGGGAGTTTCATTTTATTTTTCGGTTTGGGGGCTTTTAGGTGTTGGACTTAACCATCTATGACCAGTTGAGTAAAAAGTGTTTTGAAGATGTATTGCATTCCCTTGATCAAATGGAAAAAGTGGCACCTGCCAACGTAACTAGGAAACACCCAGATAACATGGCCGGGAGCCATGCACGCTTTCCCACATGGCTTGGCCCGGGTTGATGCCTGCCAGTGGCCCGGTGCTGGCTGCTCTGGCCACCTTATGCCTTTTCACAGGTCCTGGTCATCTCAAAAGAGCAGGGAAAGCTGTAGACCTCTGAAAATTCCCAAAAGGAGTTAATGGGTGATGTTTTCTTTCTAATGTTTAACCTAGAAGGCCCCATTTTCTGCCCCTTTCGGTAACACGATCAACTCTGCAGAGGCTTGTGCTTTCCATGTATGAGGCAGGTGGCCATGTAGGAGTGGGGACCTGTTAGGAATCCCCACTCCATGTCTTCTGGGTGGAACCAGTGGCTTCCTGCCAATTGGACTCCCTATGACCGGGCATTCTAAGGTTTTGTTTGTTTGTTTTTCCAATGTCGTAAGGGTTAAATTTCTTTGCTGCTTTCAGGGCGCAATGTGAATCTTCCTATATTAATGTGGTTTTTGAAATGAAAAATCTCTACATGCACAAAGAGCGCCTTGGATAGTTTTGCATTTGCAAATAAAGCCCTAACAAATGCTCATTTAAAAAATTATATTTCCCCAGCTGAGCACATTAAGGCTATATGCCTCATCTTTGTATTCACTTCAATAAACCAGGTGTGCTTCTGGAGATTAGCTATTTTTTATAAAGAATGATTTTGAAATAAATGACAATGGGCTCATTTCTCTTTATGCTGAGGATAACATTAAAGGAAAAGTGCCGTGATTAGTTTTAATATCTTGGATAGCTTAATGAGTACTTACTAAAATGTGAGTGTGTGTGTGTGTGAATGTACGAGCACTGAGTCTAGATATATGTGTACACATGTGTCTGCATAATTTCCTAACATCTTAAGTAATACCTGTCACAGATTTTAATAACCCAGTGCTGGTGAATTATTCCTGTGGCTGTTTGTGCGGAGGCTTTCAGTAGGAAGTCCGTTTTCCTATGGAGCTGTTTTATTTTTAAAGTGCCAATCGGAGAAATATGAAGAAGAACTGAGATTTTGTGGGGCCTTAACAGCGATGGCGCAGCTCCTTCTAAATTCTCTGAAGCTCATTGCTTCTTCTGATCTGAAACTCGAGTTGGAGGTTGGCTGAGAGATTTGGGGTGTATAGGTTAGGGTTGGGGCAGTTCCTACCATGATCACACGAGGGATCAACTGGAGACCAGTTGGAGGGTTCCAGGAGGAACCACATCAGATCATTTGGCACACCCTGGCCTGGGCATGGGTGGAGCAGTGCCACCCATGAATGTCCAGTACAAGGCCGAGGTAACAGGTGAAGGCGGTGGGCGGAGCCCTGACAGGGAGGACCAGGTGGGCAAGAGAGAAGGTGTTAGTGAGGTGGACACTCCCAGGGCTGGTCACAGAGCCACCTCGTCCTGGTGGCTGGAGACATGGGGATTTCAGAGCGTGTTTGGACTTCTGTACTTTACGGTCAGCTACCCAGTTCAGTAAACTTGGAAGGGTCATTATTGCTTAATTAAACAGACTGGGTTTTGATTATTTAAAGACATAATCCTGACTGTAACAGTCCAAGGACCTGACAGTTACTTTTTTCTTTTCCTGCCTTTGGCTATCTTACTGCTACTGGTGTCTTGTCTAGAATTTGGAAGAAGAAAGGTAATTATCAGAATCTGGCGGCTTTCATTCAAAGTGTTAGGTAGTGGTAATCTGAAGAGATGGCATTGTAGCTATTGCTGATGTCATAGGCAGTGTATTCCAGGGGAAATGGCTGTGTCTGTTGTTCATTACCTCAGACAATTGGCTTCTAGCTATCTCATCTACTTGGGATGATTGAGTGTTCTGTTTTTTTTTTTTTTTTTTTTTTTTTTTCAATCTATATAAGGAGTTTTAACATTTTGTACTTAGAAATATGAAATTGCTGTTTTTATATATCTTTAAAAGTCAGGATGTGCATCCAAAAGCAAAACAGCAATGCTGTGCTTCTGGGCTTTACTTTTTCTGCGACACTGAGTTCGCATGAGTATAATGAGAATAAGGTAAAAATGGCTGCATCGGCTTAGGAGGATGGTGCTTAACAGAAGCATCAAGGAATGATCTTATTTTTACAAGCTGTTGTCACATTACCCAGGGTCAGCAGGGATGCTTGCCCTTTCAGAAAGTATGCCAGAACTTTGGTTGATCAGAGAAAAAACTTGCAGGATACATTTATTATGGTAAGGCTTTGAAAAACGACGCAAACTTTTCCATCAAGTCTGACAATGTTCTATTGTTTACACAGATGGCAGAGAGAGGTTGCAGAGAGAGGTTGCCTCTATGTAACTCACTCCAGCCTCCTCCTTTTCCATTTGAGGAAAGTGCCTTTGAGCCCAGCTCAGCTGCAGTAGGCGGGGGTGAAGGCAGCGTCCTGCGTGCACGCGCAGGATGTGGGACCGAGGCACGGATGGGGCCCGCTGGCCTTCTTCCATCAGTCGCCTAGTGGCTGTCAGAGGTGAACATCCCTACAGGGCTATCTGTATGTGTCACCGGGAGCTGCTGCACCTTGTGAAGCCAGAGCTTTCGGGTGCTTCCCTTCCAGCCAGCCCCTTTGTGTGAAATGAACAGACCGGCTTCTATTTTTAGCTCTGACGGCTTATAATTAGAAACATGGGCGAACTTACTGTTTACAAACACCCACGTTGATACCGCTTGCTGTTTAGCGTTGCCTGAGCAGCAAGGTGCAGGGGAAGGTGTGAGGGAATCCGGCTCCCGCTGGGCGCGAGGGTGCCGGCAGGTGCGTGGGCGGGTGAGCATGCACGTGTGTTCTCCCTCTTCCTCCAAGAGGAGCGTTTCCTGCTCCTAAAGCAAAGGCTTTCTGCTAAGTCACACTGCAGAACTCTCCGTTCTGGAGAATCAGAGCAATTGGTGGTCCATTATGATGTGGGACAAGGTTAGATTTTAAATGACACCCTGGAGAGAAATTTTAGCGACTCATTTTAGCAACTCAGGCTCTGCATTGGATAAAATGCTTTGCCTATTTCCATAATGTCTGTATTTCTACGTCGTTCAGCATACTGTAGAGCCTCGTGATTGAAGACAAACAAACGGAGAGGGTTGCTTGTCGCATAGGCCGTGCTACATGTTATCAAAGTGGAAATCCACACCTGCGGTCAGAGCGAGTCCTCCTCCTGGTGGGACGGCTCTTCTCAGCCTGGAGTGAGATGCTGGCAGGCAGGATCAACACGGGGCGCAGCTCTGCCCACTGAGAGGTCCTCCAGGGTCGCCTGGGAGCCTACTGGGTGCATGCCCTTGAACGTGACCTTGGTGATTGCTGAAGACAAGCAGAATGCCTCCTTCAAAGGATGTAACAAGAGACTGCTGGCCAAAGCAGGCTTTGGAATAAAAAGTAAAATCAGATCATTCAATTCATAGGCTGATCTCTAATGCTGATCAAAGTGAAGATTCTGCAGGAGACCAAGCAGGTGTGGGCTTTTGCTGTGACACTGCCAGCTGGTAGGGTGACTGTCAGATGCCTGCTGACTCCCATATCCCAGGTCACTTGACGTTTCAGGGAGGACACCAAGTACAAACAGTAAACAAAACTGGATATCCAGGGCTGGTGGTGGAGGCTGAATTTTCTAGAGACGTGAAGGGTGGAAAATGTGCTTCTGAACTCTAAGCTGGACGTAGCTGGTCACAGGCCTGTCTAGGATCAGTTAGATCCCATGATTCCTTTAGCACTCCTTGGAGCCTTTCCTGTCTTTACGGTGGGCTGCGTTCTTTGTGGAAGGACCCCTGTGGGTGTGTGAGTGTAGGTGTAGAGGATTCTCTCCCCCCTTGAAATGTAGTGCCCTTGTGCCAACTCGGGATGCGTGTTTAAAGGATTTAATGCACTCCCTGTCTCGTATCAGAGGAATGATGGGGGCTCTGCAGGAGGGAAAGGGCTTTTGGCTCTGCTCAGCTCAGAGGCTGCTGCTCTCACCAGCTGAGGGGTCTGCTCTGATCTTCGCCCAGCGCTTCTGACTGTGGGCCTCTTAGCAAGAGATCCCTGCAGCTCTCATTTCATGTTTTTTATAAAAAAAAGGCAAGGATGGCACCTTTTCATGGTTTTTCTGAGCACTCTGTACACTAGATTTGGGGGAGCGTGCCCGGCGGAAACTAAATTACATGCACAAGAGATTTTTCTAGCACTTGAAGTTGCCCGGTGCGAAATATCTGTCCCCAGGGAAATGGTTGTGCAAAACTCAGACTGTGGAGTGGAGCGTTTGAGTTGGGATGCAGCAGTTCTGAGCCCAGGACACTTCTCAGCCTTTGCTTGGGTTAGGTGGAGCAGGCTGAAGGCATTCATGGAGTGGCGCGGCATGCCCACGGCTGGCACGGGGAGTTGCCTTTCGTATCACATTGGTTTGGTTTGAAGTTCAACCTGAATTTGTGTTGGCCCTGTATGGCCTTGGGCAAGTCCCCGACCAACCTGATCTATGGTTTTTGCCTGACCAAGACAAACCATTTTCCAATAGTGTTTCTGAAGGGTGAATGTGTACTGCCCTTGTGAGGACCAAATTGCAGAAGAGGGAAAAGCATAACTGTTGATAGAAAACTCCTGAAATAGCTAGCACTCAAACCATCATCATAAAAACGTTTTTGATCCCTGAATCACTGCGGTAACCTCTCTCTTGACTAAGGCAAGTTTTCCTTAGGAAGTCCCCAGCAGCAAGCTGAGTCACTTGGAAAGGCTTACAGAGTTCCAGCTCCAGGTCTGGGCCACAGGTAGGAAGGAGCGGGGCCGTTTTCTCTCCGTGGGAACCTGGGGCCATGATTCCAGGGTTCCTTCCCTTACTTCATCCTAGGAGCCTGGAGGGCATAGGACCCGGATGTGCAGAAGAAAGAGTTTAGCTCAGCAGCTGTGTGGTTTTGGCCTTCCAGGGCCAACTGGGGATCCATCCTTTGTCACTTAGGAAGCCCATTTTCAGCCATTTAAGCTGAAACAGAAGATGAAGCACAGTAGGCAGTTTGTGCATTGCGGCGATAAGACTGTGGTACAGTTAGGCTTGGCAGCCCTGGCCTTCCCCTCTTTCCCCCCTCTTTCTCTGTCGCTCTGTGGGTGCCTTGTGCTTGTGGGGTGTTTATCTTTATTTCCCCATGTTCCCATGGAGCCAACCTACAGAGCTTAAGACACAGTGGGCGTAACTATGTTGATCGCTGTGTGACCAGGATAGGGCCAGGTGCTCAAGTTCAAGGTGAAAGGATAGCGTACACAGACCGTAGACCCTAGGAGAACATTCCTACAGTTTGTAAAACTAAGCAAAAGCAGCTTGGGTGAAATGCGTGTGCATAAGTGCTTTGGAAAAGGAAACCGAAAATGGGTTTAGTTTAGTCAGGAAAAAAAAAGAAAAAAGCACACGTAGTCGTTTTGAAAATGGTGTGTATGTGTGTGTGTGTGTGTGCGTGCAAATGTGTATGTGTGTGTCCTTTCATCATCCATCCTATGTGCAGCGTGGGAGGAGTCTCAGGAGACCAGCAGTCCAGAAGGACAAGGGCATGGTTGTCTCAAGGCTGGTCCAGCTCCTGGGGATTTTCAGACCCCTGAGTCTGGCCTTGAAGTCCAGAGCTGGCAGCCTTGACTGGTGACACGGGTGCTGGCGGGTTTATTTGGCTCTGGTGGGTGGCTGCCAGCTGGGTTCAAGGAAGGCATTGTTCAACTCCATGCGTTGGCATTGCTGGGTGCTGGGGAGGCACCTGCTGGGCAGGACAAGCACCACCAGGCTGCCCAGAGCCTGACCCCCTGACTGGCTCCACCACAGGGGTGCCCTGATGTCTGGGGACACACTCAGAGGCACCGGTAGGACTCAGGCTGGTACAGGAGTCCTAGGTCTCTGTGCAACTCTGCCAGGCTCTTCAGGATTCCTTTGAAACAGCTCAGCCTCTACTCCTGATGTTTTTCCTTGAAATAGTTCTACCCAATTCAGTTTTGGGTTTGTGGGTGAAACCTCAACTTGCTGATCAATATTGCAGGGCCCAGGCGTGTTTTGTCTTGTTTTTTCCTCTGTGTCCTTTCACTTCCGTAGTCCGAAGTAGTACTGGGACAGGACTGGTCTCGAGGAGAAGTCAGTTTGGGACTGAAAAGTGTGAATGAGGGAGAATGTGGATCTGCTCTGGGGCGGGCAGCACTGAGACATGATGGCCTCAATGGCCACCGCCAGACGCTCAGCTGCTCACCAGAGCCAGTGGCAACAACAGCTGCTCTGTCCAGAGTGAACACCGACACGCCGCTAGGCCCTTTTTATATGCCGTCCTTCTTCCCTCAGCAGACCCAGGGAGTCAATGTCAGGAATTGCGGGCCCACAGGGACAGTCTGAGCCCAGGCTGTGCAGAGGGCAGCTGGACACGGCCGTATAGCTGAGCCACCTACTGGGTCTTAGGCCTGTCCACAAGGTGGGCTTGACGTTTAGTTGGAAGACGTGTAAATGCTCAGAGGGAGAGTGCAGCCATGCATCAGTAAGGTCTAGAGAGGAGCAGGCTATGGGTCTTCGTGTTTCCTATGACACAAGAAACCTTCCTTCAAACCCTCTCGCGGAAAGCGTGACATTTCCTCTAGAGACCGCTGGTCCTCGAGTCCTCCCACTAAGGAACATGCTGCTGTCATATGATGCAGTGCAGCTGGTCCCCACCTTGTCCCCAGGGTGAGACTGAGTACAGCGTCATGGTGTAGGTGGCACCTGGGCCTATACTGGGTCCTTCTGGCTTCTGGAGCCTCCCTCTTCTTCCTCGGGGGACAAGGCCTTTGGGGGAGCAAGCTGCCCTTGTCCCAGAGACACAGACATCTGTGTGTCCTGAGCCACAGTGAAGCTCCCCTAGCGGGGCCTTCTGTGCTCCTGGGACTAAGATGACGTACTTCCGGGTCTACAGGAAGTGGTCTCAAAGGGAATGGGCATGGGACAGACCAAAGGAGATAGGGCTTCCAAAACAAACAAAGAAAGAAAACAAAACAAAAAAAGCAAACTGGAGCTAAAACAGGAATGATTACTTAAAAAAATGTAAGCCTTCAAATATAACAAAATTCGATATGCAGGGAGCAGGCCGATCGTTTCAAAAGGATGGGGGAACCGGAAATGGAGGGGACGGGAACGACATGGACGTGAAGGGAAATCCTGGTGAAAGTGGGAGCACCGCCGCCGGGAGGGGACAAGAGTCAGAAGGCTCAAAGAAGGAGTGCAAGTGCCAAAGGTGAGAAAAGCATCAGGCGCGCCACGGCTGTGCACTCGTGCTCCAGGACTGCTGGTGTCGCCTGTACTGCTGACGGTACAGAGCAGGAAATGTACAAAAGGCAGACAACTACAGCAGCAACCAAACGCCTGCGAGGGCTGCCCGCCCTGGCAGCTGAGGTCCCAGCAGGCTGCGGATACGATGAGGCCGAGAGGCTTCCAGCTGGGCTTCAAATGAGAAGGCGGGAGCGGTGGTGGCCACCCGGGCTCCGGGACTGGAGACAGCACCCCACCGAGGCTGCTGAGGTTGGGGTGTGTGTTTAACTGAAGAAAGGATTTGGACACTGAAGAGGCCTTACTTTTGCATCCCAGCGACCGAGCTGCGCCCAGAGCCCTGGGGAGTGATTATTGCACGGCAGAGCATTCTGGTCGGGGGATCGGGGGTGGGGGTAGGGGGTGGGGTGTTCCATGTGCAGCCAATGAGGCTTCAGCGCCTGACCTAGGGAAGAGGGTGGCTCCCTGTCACAGGGAGGAAGAGATCCCCTTCCTTAAGTTTCAAGGGCAGGTGACAGTAGTCTACAGGCTCCCACTGCAGTCGAAACACATACCTCCAAACAATGCAAACAAGAGGCGCCACCACGCAGCTCCAGGGATGTGTGGTGTGCAGACTCTGGGTCTGAGGGCGCGCTTAGATGCCTCTCTCCGGGCAGCTGGGTCATGGTGGGTTTGTCTTACCTCCAGTTCAAGTAATGACGATGGCGAACAGTTTAAAACACTTTACAAAGTCCATCATGCGCAGGGGGTACTTGCATGCGTGTCATCCTTGCTCTCTGGGAGGCTGAAGCAGGAGGCTCACCAGCTCCACACCAGCCTAGACAGCTTGCCAAGACCCTCTCTCAGTTCCATACAAAAGGCCTGGGTTCAATCCTCAGTGCCACCAAACACATGCTTGGATGCATGAAGCTCATGGGTCCATACCTGGTGTCAGAGGAGTGGGGGTGTGGGGCAGTGCAGGGACAAGAAAGAAGAAAGTAAGAAAGGGACGAAAGAAGGAAAGAAAGGAAGAGGAGAGAGAAAGAGACAAAGCAAAAGTGAAGAGAGAGCAGCACCGTTGCCTGTGGCGCTCTGCCCCTCTGCTCCCAGCCGCGACTCCTGCCTCTTGCCTCTCCGCGCTCCGCTTCCTCCTGCAAGCCTGCCGTCTGGTCCTCCCTCAAGTCACATGGAGGACTTCCCTGCTTGCTCAGCGTGTCTCACAGAGGGACGGGAGAGGCCCCGCGGAAGCTGTGGGATCCAGTCCAGACAGGAAAGTGGAAGAACTGAGGGGGCGCTGCAGCGCTTACTGAAAATTTAATTCTCACGCTTTTAAAAAAACATTTTATTCAAATGGAAAAAAAATTATAGCAAGCTAATAGGAGAGCAACAATGGTTAGTAATTGCATATCGTTATCTTAACAGTAGTTGCCCAGAGTACAAGATACAGACATGAAAAAATTATGGAGATGCATCAGAAAAGTGGGATTAAAGCCCCTGTGTGACAGCTATTTCCCTCCTAGGTTTCTTCACAGAAGAATTAAAGACACTGCACCACAGTGATGCAGGTGATTCCATGTTTATAGCAGCACCCCTGGCAATGGCCACATCCTGGAAACAACCCAAGGACCCAATAGCTGAGTAACAAATAAAAACCATGATCACTTTACGTGATCAAGCACTACTCAGCCATAAAGAAGGATAAACTTGAGATTTCTTTTTATAGGAAATGGATGCGACTTGAGACCTAGTCATGAGTGAAATAAACCAGACTCCCACGTGCAGACTTCGTATTGTCCCCCTAACGCAAGAGGCTGAAAGGATAAATAGCATCTAAAATGTACAATAGATATTGTGAAATGGGAAGAAACTTAAAAAGGAAAGGGAAACTGGGATGAGAAAAGGAGAAAAGTGTGAAGAAGATGGGGAAATATTTCTTTTAATTAATTTTCAATAATTAAAAGACAGCAAAAGAGGCAAGAAAGTCAGCATGTAGCTTTATTAAGGCAGGTATTTCTGGTACAGAAATGGACTCACTTTGGCTTCCATAGTAATAAGGTGTTGAGCAGATCCTAAGGGATGAGTTTATCCTGTTTGCCCAGCACTGTCCCGGGCTTAGGTCCTTAGCAAGCAGAAAGTCCCAAGTGCCAGTAAACCCCTGCCCCCCAGACAAGGAGAACACTTGGGCATAAAACTTAGGCCAAAAGCAAACGCCACCACAGAAGCAGTAACTGCCATCCTTCCCCAAGGCCCAGGTCCATTCTGCTATGTTCTTCCCTGTTAAGATGGAACCAGAAGGAGCGTTGTGAGCCTCCCCAACTTCGGGGCTGGCCAGAATCCTCCTCTTACCACTCCCAGTGCATCAAGGGCCATGAGGATATGGAGATTGTAGGCCATTCTCTCCCGGTAGCTTTTCTGATTCCACCTCCAAGACTTGAGCACACTCATGATACCTGCACTCAGTGGACTGAGACAGGAGGATCGCTGAGAGTTCAAAGCCAGCCTCAGCTAGTACGCAGGGTATTCAAGGCCCACCTCTGCTGCAAAGAATGACCCCCCACTCAAATAAAAAACTAGAAAGAAAACTAGGATGTTACTGTAGCACTGGAATTCTGCCGCTGGGTAGGGCGATGTCCACCTGTGGTTGCTTCTGTCTGAGAGGCTGAGGCAGGGAGGGGCAAGTTCAAGCCTCACCTGGAGAACTTCACGACTTCAGGGAGATGTGCTTCAGAATACTAAAGGAACACAAAACAAAGAGTCAGGGATCCAGCCTGTGTGAAGGCCCTGAGCTGGAAGGAGAGGATTGGGTGGAGTGCCAACCTTTCTTGAAAGAACAAGACACTTCACAGTTTCAGTTGTGCTCTTTATACATAGTTTCTGTCCCTTTTTTTGATCACTAAGGAATGCTGAGAAAACCAGGGCCTCGCCTATGCTAGGAAGGACCCTACCACTGAGCTACAGTGCCATGTTAAATTTTTCTTGTGGCACGTTCTCATGAAGATGCCAGGGCTAGTCTTGAATTTGCGGTCCTCCTGCCTCAGCCTCATGAGTAGCTGGAGTTACTAGTGTGGGCCACAATGCTAGTCACATTTTAAAAACATCCTTTAGGATCTGCTTGACACCTTCTTACTATGATTTTTAGTTGTCCAGTACACAGACAGGTTGGTGACCAGATCTGGCCTGGGGGTTGGGGGGCAACCCTTTCCCACAGTTCCTCTAGACTGGTGGCCATGAACCTGTGGTTCCTGTGTTACTTGATTTTCTTTCTTTCTTTCTTTCTTTCTTTCTTTCTTTCTTTCTTTCTTTCTTTCTTTCTTTCTTTCTTGTATCATTTAGGGAAGGGTCTACAGGGTGTCCAGGGTGTCCAGGGTGTCCAGGGTCTCATTACTAGATCACACTCATAGTGATCCACCTGTTCATAGCCTCCCGAAAGCTGTATTCCAGGCTCAAGACACCATGCCCACTCGCAATTGGCATATCAGTGCGCCCCACCCCAGCACAGCAGGCCAGGGGATCCAACCCCCAGGCCCCTGCACCTACTTGCAGATGCTTTAATCCACTAAGTTATTTGGCCAACCCACTTGTTTTTCTTTTAAAACAAAAGATATTGGGACCCGGCAGGATGGCTCAGTGGTCTAAAGCGCCTGCTTAGGAAAAAGGAAAACTTGGGTGGCTGCAGGGACCGCGGTTCGATCCCCGGCACCACATGCTGCACCAGCCCTGCCTTCAGGGCAGGCTGAGAAGGCCATAAAAAAATAAATAAACAAACAAAAGTTCTGAAACAAGAAAAAAATAAATAAAATAAATAAACAACAACAAAAAGATATTAATGTACAAGTTGGGTGTTTTTTCAGGCCACAAGCCTCAGTTTTCGGGTTGAATTAAAGTGTGGGCCTTTGGAGATAAATGGGTGGGTGTAGGTGGCAGGGTGGGTGTCTGTCTCTGAAATTGTCACTCTCACAGCTCTAGGGCTTCAAGCTGTAGCAGGAATCTACGAAGCTGTGTTCCTTAGTTCAAAATGTTCACATAGCCACATTAAAGATGAAAAGAAGCAGGGAAGCGTATTTTTACTCGCCTGTTTTACCCTTGCTAGGTGCTGTTTCTGAAGTCCAGATCCGGCACGCTCCGGACAGTCCCTCAGAAGCTGAGGGTGCTCACCCCTTCTTCCCCAAGCGGGGCCAGAAACAAAGGCCTTAGAGCTGAGAGAGCCTAAGTGTCCACTGGCGTGGTTCTTCACTTGGTGGTGAGCCAAATGAGGATCTGAGCAGTTTGTTCAAAGTCATACAACTGAGGGATCAGCAGGTCTCTGCACCTGCCAGCGGCTTTCCGACCTTCACAAAACGACACTCATGACCTTGGACCTGAAGGTCATAGGGAAATGTGGGTTTCTCAGATGATGTTGATTCGAAGGCAGCCCCTGGGTCTCCACTGGGGTGCCGTATGGGCTGCAGGAAAGCCTGGAGTGGCCTGGCCTTTGACGCAGGGTTGTGGGTGCCCCTGGGATGCGTGCATGCGCAGACACACAGGCTCTGCCTCAGCACCGCCTCATGGTGGTGTCTGATCTCGGTGACATCCGGGCCGGAGCCTCACGTGCAGTTAGGGACGCCAGGCCATGCTCCTCGCCTGTCTGGGGAGACAACTGGCCCGAAGGGAGGAGGACCAGAGCAGCAGCGATACGGTGGTGTGATCATCCAGGCGCGCGCCCTGTCGGCCCTTCCCCAGCCCTGGTGACCCATTCCCTGTGCACTTCTGCCTTTGACCAGGGCGTTGTGAGAGGGAGAGCCCTGACGTGCCATCAGCCCAGGACATTGTCCCCCGGAATAGATTGTTTCTGAGTCAAGAATAAATATTCTGGCTCGAGACCATGCCCTTTTTTCTTAATGAATTGGTCTGGCGGTAGTTAAAGCCAAGCATGGTCTCGCTGAGTGCTGCAGGGAGAAAATTGAATGGACTCGAAGCCCAGGCAGAGTTTTCCACTTTATGTAACGTGTTTTGCAACATATTAGAAAATTAACTTTATGAAACTGGCAGGACCTGTTGCGTCGGGCAGCGAATTCGGATGTGGCTGGGTCTTTTCTGCCTTCTCTGCCTTCCCCGGAACCTTCTCAGAGCTTGGGGAATTTTAAAAATACAGACAGCTTCCAGAGGCTGCCCGGAGTCCTGGGGAGCAGCTGAAGTTCATCCGGCCCCCAGCAACCTACTTCTGAGCTAGCCAGTACAGCAAAGGATTTTTTACTTGGACTCCTTTACAAAAGGGCTGGGAATCAATTTTGCTTCTTGTTTTATGCCCTCTGCTTTTATGCTTCCCCTACCAGCTGTTTAATCATGCAAAAGCCGAGCAGTTCATTAGCCAGGACAAGTTCGCCCACGGGCATTCCTGTAGCAAATTAGTTCTTTCTATTTATACAGGTAAGCCATGGCCAGAAGTCTCGGAAGCTGCCAAACGTAACAGTTAGCATTAATTGTGTCTCCCTTTTAATTTTCTTTTGGAGTTTTGTAAAACTGGTCTTAAACTCTGAGCTATCCTGGTGCACAAGAGCTTCCTATTTGGAGACGGAGAGGAGTGGAAGTGTTTTTTTCGGGGTCCCAGGGTGAGGAACCCAACTACGGGTGAAAAATTCTGCAGAGCAGTAGTGCAGAATGTGACCCCTGAGACTTTTCTGAGGCTGAGCCTAGAAAACTATTGTAGAGCTTCACACCGTGCAGAAAGGCCCAGGGCTATTCGCCGCCATCAGCCAGCCCCTGCTCCTGCCCCTCACGCGTGTAGTGGCCCACACACACACCCGTGACCTGCACATGCACGTTGGAACTTAGTGCACACTTCCAAGGGTTGGGAACTATTTATGGCTCATCTGATTTTGTGGTTTGCGGCACTCTGTAGTTTCAGCTCCTGCTGACAACTCTTTGTCTCTTAGTGATCGCGGACTCTTGAAATTCAGTGTTCCTGAAGATTTAGCCTTCACCCCAGTTCTGTCAGCCACATCTGAGGAACAGTTAGCTATAGGTGAGCGTCAGCGGGCTGGCGCACTTGGCCACTGGGCACAGCGCTGGTTGCCCCTGGGATGGGCACTGGGCGTCTCCCTGGGAGGCTGTGCAGTCCCAACCAGCAGCCCCAGGCCTCCGAGGTCCTGAGTGCAGTTTCTCCTCCAGGGCGGCTTCTTTCTGCTCAGCAGGTGGGGTCTTGTGGCAATGTCTGCACATCTGAAGTCCCTCCTGGTGTGTGGGACGGTGAAGGGGACTGGGCAGGGCTGACCCTTCCCCTCAGCTGCAATGAGGTGCTTGACCTGTGGGGTCCACAGTGCTTCACAGAGCACCCTGAGAAAGGGTATGCAGGTGATACTGAGGACAAGGTCCCTGAGAGGCGCACAGCTGGCCCCCTCCTCATCTGACCCCCTGGGGTTCTTGTCATGGTTTCTGGAATGGGAGGGGGCTTGTGGTAAATATGTTCTTCATTGTTTATTTTCTTGCCTGCCCCTAAGAGTAAGCTATTGGTGTGGGAACCCATGACGGGGAGGTGAGAACCAGGCTAACAAGCGACACCGGGATTGCGTGTGAGGGACGTTTTCCATAGAGAAAGTTTCTTGCCTTGCGTCAGCAGCTCAAGGACAACTTTTTGTCTGTGTCGTTATTTGCTTGATTTTGTCCTGTTTCTTTCATTTGTGTTCTTGAGACAGGGTCTCTCTCTACCCAGGAGGACTTTGGACTCACCAAGCTGCCTAAGCTGACCTTGAGGCTGTGCTCCTCCTGCCTCAGCCTCCTGAGGGTGGGCGTCATGGCTGTGTACTGCTGCAGCTCTCCTGTTCACGCCTGGGCTTTTCACCAAATGTCACCCTCACCCCAGAACCCCCACTTTGCCTCAGCTTTGCCTTCTGAGCTGGGCGTAACTTCCTTCTGCCCCCTGGGCTAGTGACTTCCAGAAGCGAAAGATTTTCTTTGCACATTTAGCTCAACTTCAATGGCGTGGTTTGCGGCTCTCTATAGTTTCTGGTCCTGTTTAAAAACTAAAATCTCTTGTTCACCTCCATTTGTGGACGACATAATTGCATCACTAAATGGCAGGAGCTGTTAAGTATGCACGGTTACAAAGAACAGAGTCTGAATCCCAACATTTAACTCGGTCTAGTTCCAGAGTTCACCCTGTGAGTGTGGCTCAGGAGCGGGATACCGCTCCAGGAGGGAGCAGGTTGCAAGGCGCACAACAGTAGCAAGTGGGGTTCTGGGGAGCAGATGTCTCTAAGGGGTGCTTGTCATCTGGAGGAGATCCAGGACCCTTTCTTCTGTTTACGATGTACGTCCCAACTGTATTCTTTGTTTGGTATTGACCATCATGAAAAATTATGCTCCATAGTTTTTCCAGAATTTTACAGTCATTAGGAAGTTGTTCTTAGGAACAGCATGCTTGAGCAGGTGGCCTTGGTGACAGGAAATATTTTTAAAAATTTACGTAGAACAGGTAAGATTCTTTCCTTTACTGTTGCGTCTTGTTGCCTGATCTTTGGGGACTTGGCCCACACTAGACTTATGAAAGAAAAAGGTATTGCATGGCAACAGGAAATGTGGCCATTGAGTGAAGCCACAAATTCCCAATCTGGGCCTGGTTTTGGGGTGCAGGAGTCTTGGTGGTGACTGGCAGGGGAGCCTCCCTTTCAGGAGTAATTGGCCCATCTTCAGGGCTCTGTAAGAGGTGTTTTTCATTAACAAGTCACCCGTAAGGTGCTGTGGGCTGCTGTGGGTCACAGTAGGTTGCAGGCTGCAAAGTTAATATGGTTAATATTCAGCATAACTTTGGGGTTACTGATCCCTTAGGCAGCTGTGCCAGAAAAGGCTGCACATTAGTAGCCCTCCAAATTAGACACCCCAAGTGGAGACCTCCACATGTGGTCGGATGCCAAAGCGTTCACCTTCCAGATACTCTCCGGCTAGAGTGCAGTGGGATGGTTCCATGCCAGAGCCTGGTGCACCTGGCAAGCTGGAGGCAGGGCCTCTTGGGGTGGGGGTAGCGAGGTCCTGAGGGCATGGACACTTTATGGACTCTTTAATTAACATTGAATGGCGTTGTTAAAATGCTGGTCATGTGTGTGACCCACCTGGGAGGGGATCTAGTCACAGCAGGGGTGGCCGCTGTGGTGGGTCAGGCTCTCTTCATGGCTCCAACTCAGATAGGAATGAAATCACGAGGTGCAGGAAGTTCTATGGGAGCCCAGGCCCTAGGGGAGGTCTGGAAGCTGCAGAGAGGGGTGAAGTCACCGGGCACAGCCGCCTCAGTGGGGAAGAGTGGACAGAGGTCATTCTCTATGGGGCTTGCATGCTTAGCTGTCCTTGTTCTATGAGAACTGTTCATTTCTAGCGATTTCTTCTCATTTACAGCTGTGTTTCATTACAGATAGGAATGGTGTGTAAAAGGGAGTAGAGAAGAGCATAGCCACACCCTTGCACATCTGTGCAGGGCACCCAAAGCCAGCCATGCGCTGGCTCAGGAGAAGGCTTTCCTGGGCATGGCACAGGGGTCTTCTAAGAGAACGTACTAGTGGGGCTGGGGAGATGTCTCGGTGCCCTAAGTATCTGCCTTGCAAGCACAAGGACCCGAGTTCCACATGTTGTGCTGGCCTCGGGGGCACCATGCAGGGCACCAAAACCAGGCCTGGTGGCACTTGCCTGCAATCCCAGCACTGGGAGACTGACGTAGGAGAATCATTATGAGTGTGATGTGCATGGTGAGACCTTGAACTAAAATAAATAAGATTTTTTTTTTTTTTTTTTTTTTTTTTTTTTGAAAAAGATCATATTGATATGAAACCATTTAACCAAGTCTTTTCCAAGACTGTTGACTTTGGCCTTGTCCCGATCCCGAGTTTCTATAGCGTGGACAGGGCCTGCACTGGGTCCTCTGTGCAAGGGCCTGGCGAAAGCTAAGAGGCCAGGTGTGCGGAGCCTGGGTTTTGCTGGTACTTGGCTTTGGCAGGTGTGTGTAAGCAGGTTAGAACCTGACAACGGTCCAGTGGAGTTTCCTCTTTTCTCTGGGCAGTCTTGACTCTCCCTATTGTCCTTGACCAAAAACAGTTACCTTTCCTGTGAACAAGCTTTTTCCTGAGTCCATATGGATTTACCCCAAATGTTAGAACCAAAAGCCCTGGACTGATTTTATTTAGATTTTTTTTTTTGAGGGGTTTTATTTTTGGCTGCAATTATTTGGAATAGACGTCACCCTACTGAGCTTTTTATTTTTAATAACTGAAAACTGGCAAAGTCGTTCCCTAGGACATATGCTAAATGTGTCTTGCCTTCTTTTCACAAAACAAAGTCTGGACACCGCTCCTTATTGCCTAGATTTCTACAGCATTCTTTGAACCTGAAGGTGCTCAGACTCCAGGACTGCTGAGGGAGAGCTCCTTGCCCGGGTCCCTCCTGGTCCCTCAGCTCAACCCTTCATACCCAGCTTCCAAGAGTGGAGAGTAACAGGGTGCTTTGAAACTCCTGTCTTCTGCTAATTTTTCAGGAAACCTCTAGTAATCACTTAATATCTATATGCCTCAATTTGTACAATGACAGTAAAATGGCACTCATTCTACTGAAGTTTCAGTGAGGCGGTGAACAGAGAACGTTTGAAGAGGTTTGTCACAGTGAGTTCTGTGTCCATGATTGCTGGTGTCGTTCCTGCAGCTTCTGGGCGGGAGGCCCTCTGGCGTGTCCACCTTGTGGTGTACCATCGCTTTTTTAAAATAATAAAACAATGAAAAGATATGTATGTATATATACATATGAGTGTGTATATATACATATATATATATTTCTATATATGCATGATATATTTTGTGTGTAACCCAAGACAATTCTTCTTTATTCAGAAAAATGAGGGGAAAAGATGCAATAGAATGGAAAGAAATGGAACTTAATGATTAAACAATGATAACAGAGAGGAGAAAAGATAGGGGAAAAGGTAGGAGGGAACCCTAGAAGTATACATACAAGATGGCAGAGGTGACTGTACTGAGAGTATCCATCACTTTTTTTTTTTTTCTTTTCTTTTTGAGACAGGGTCTCGCTTATGCAGTTCAGGCTGGCCTTGAGCTCACTTTTGTAGCCCAGGCTGGTCTCGAACTCACATCGATCCTCCCACCTCCGCCTCCCAAGTGCTGGGATTACAGGCGCCACCACGCCCAGCATTCCATCACTCTTTGAAAGTAGCAGTGAGCATGTAGAATTTTCACCTTGACTTACTCTGTACACTGGTATCTGTGATCTGACCAGCTACATCGAAGACAGCTCTATGTAATACAAAAACCACACTTGGACACTGTCATCTTGGTCTTCTAAATATGTGCCATTTCTGATGTCATATCAATTACTCTCTTTAAAATAAATTTGTTTTTTTATTTTTTCTGTTTTCATAAGGGTCTATGGGGTCTACATGGTTTGACTACGGAGATTGCACTTGGAGTGATCCTATTTTCAGCCTCCTAAGAGCTGGAATTACAGGTGCACGTCACCACGCCCAGTCTCAAAAGCCTTCTCAGGGGGAACCAGGTGCCGGTGTCTTAGTTACTATTGTCTCTCATTGTTGGGACAAATACCCAACACCCAAAATGAAGGGAGGAAAGGTTTATTGAGCTCACAGTTACTGGAGGTTTTAGTCCATACATGGCTGGCTCCAAGGCAGAGGGGCACATGGCAGAGAGTAGCAGTTCATAGAGGTGGAACAGCATCAACGGCGACAGAAAGACGTCTGTCTCTCTGTCTCTCTCATATCGCATTCAGGTTCTCTTCCTCTGGCTATCTGCTTCAGGCCACACTCATAATCCCAGCAGTACTCAGACCCATAATCCAATTCTTGGATCACCCATAATCCCACTGGATTCAAATTCTAGAAGTCCTCACCCCATGACTGCAGGGGACTTGGTGGGGGAGAGAGTTAGACACAAACCATAACATGGGGCCAACACAGCCTGCCAGGGATTGAACCTCCGTCATCGCATCTGCCTAAGCAGGTGCTTTAACTACTGAACTATTTAGCCAGTCCTCTAAAATAGTTTTTTTTTTTTTTTAAAGAGACAAGAAAACAATGCCTCGGCGGTACATATAGTATAAAAACATGGTGGGCCATGGGTTGACCCTCAGCAGGCACAGTGAGGGAGAAGGGAGGGTGATAAAGACTAAGGTGGGCAGAAGAGGACAGGAGGCAGAGCAAGAGAGGCACACAGGGAAAGAGGTTAAGGATCAAGAAAGTTTTCCATGCCACGGTGCATGGTTGGACAGCACGCCTGTGTGCACATCTCACCGCTGTCATTATTTCTCACGGGAACTGGGCTCGGTGTGGGTGTGTGGCCGTGGGATAGGCCATTTTGAAGGTCCCGTGAGACTCTGACCTTGAGAATTGTCATCCCAAGCCACCACAGCAAAGGCCACCACCTGTCTTAGCCTGGATTATGACTCTAGTGTCAGTTTGAAAACCATGTGCGTTATACCTGACCATCAATTATGAAACCATTTTTGTTGTCCCAGGGCAGCCGTGAACCCCTGCCAGCTTTGATTTCTTGCTCGACCACAGGTGTGTCTTCTAACTACTGTCTCACCCTGCCCCACCCACCTGGGCAGTCGGACGGAGCTGCCGTTTGACCAGCGCTGATGGCAGTGGCATTCGCTGGGCCCTGGATTGCTTGGAGCACAGATATTCCCCTTCCCCTTCCCTACTCGAAATGGGTTTGGGCCAAGTAGAACGAAGTAATGGTCTCATGTAGGGTAGTGCTGTGGCAATTGTTTGTGCTCCGCCATTGCTTTGACATTGTGTGTGTCCTGGTGCGCAAGAGGAACATCTGTTTTGAAGATGTAAGCAGAGTGCCCGCGTGCCACAGGCTGGCAGGGCCCACCCTCCACGCATCCCGACTGAGTGCCTGCAGGAGTGGATCTCGCTCTGGATGCTGCAGGAGCCGCGTTGAACAGAGCGCGCAATGCTCCCTGAAGCCCCGGAAGAGTCCTTCTAGTGGGTCATGAAGCCCTTTGGCCGCAGGACGCACCTGTGCAGGGGCCAGGCGAGCGCAGGTCAGTGCCCCCATGAGGCCGGCCTGGGACTGCAGTGGCTGGGGCCTGCCAGTCCTGAGGCCCCAGGAAGCGCTCATCTGCCATAAAGTACAATCTGCATTAAAAGAAATGACTGCCAGTAAATTCAGGAAATCTTCCTTTTAATTTTCTCGCCTCACTGTGTGTGTGAGCAGCACACCGTTTGCATATGGAATCCTGCCGTAACGGTTTCAGGAAGTGGTTTGCTAATAATCAAGTTCTCCGAATGGCCCTAAATCGGTAATTGATGTGGTCTGGATAAAGTAGCTCTTCCACCCGCCCATTTTGGGAAACTTTTTTTTTTTTTTTTCAGACCTGGTGCCAGAATGAAAACTAGCCATCAGAACGAAATTCAGGACAGCTGGGCCGCTTCGCGGCGGAGACTTTTGGCTCCACAGTTCAAATAATCACAATAGCAGCTCAATTTAGCCCTTGGCTGAATGGCGTTGGCAGGGCACAATGAAAAATAATTATTTCATGGCCTGCTTATTTTTCCCTTAACCAATAAACTCTCAGGCCCCTTCAGGCTTATGTAAATATGCTGCTGCGGATGAGGCTGAGCGCACCATAATATCCCAATTTAGGAAATGGTTGTATTTCACCCTTGTGGGGCGGAAGCAACACTCAACAACTTTTTTGTGATATCCGTTCAGAGTGGGGAAAGGAACAAAAGCTATGAGGACACTGAAGGGCTGGGCTGCCAGCTCGCAGTCCCAGCTGCAGCGGGGAGGTCGCCTCCCTAGCCCTCGCTCGGCTGCAGGGCACTGGACGGAGTGCAGAGGCACAGCCTCGCTCCTGCGATGCCCCATGCTGCTGCACCCTGGGCCTGATGGGCAGAAGGACTCTGGGTGAGGTGCCAGCCTGCGTTGCCCTCAGGACTCTCAGCGCGCTGTCACTTTCTGTCCTTATGTCCCGAGTGCTTGCCTTTGCTCTGGGTGATTTCAGTGGAGTCCTTGCAGGGGTGCATGCAACAGATCGAGCATAGCCACAAGGCCAACAAGCACCCCAGCCCGGAAGTGCTCCTAGGTGCACGTGATCCCCGCCCCCCCAGCCCCCCGTGTGCCATGTCAGTACCATTTGGTGAGCAGCACTTACACTTGGCAGGATCTGGCTTTGTAGCACACGGATAAAAGCAAAGTAGAAATGAGGTCAGCCTTGAGTTTGATCCCTGAAAGTCAACTAACACCATTCCTTCCCATGAACCGCTGCCAGCTTCCACGGGGCAGGGGTACAGTGGGGAGAGAGCGCGGCTGAATTGCCACAAAGCGACCCCGCTTGTAGGCAGCGAGCTATCCTGGCTCACGGTGACTCTGGGGTTTTCTCAGGTTGGGGCAGAGAGCAGATGGATCATCAGAAACAGAAACAACCATGCGCCTACTGCTGTGTCCTGAGCCCCTGTGAGTGTGGCGAGTGGGTGAGTTTGTGTTTTACTAGTTAGGGAAGAGAAGATCTTTATCCTTTTGAAAAGCATGCCTGAAATCAAGCTCACACTGTGACCCTCATGATCTGGATCTAACGAGTGGCATTTCTTCTCAAAGTGTCATAAAAAAAAAAAAAATCGGTAGTCATGTCATGCATCACGATGAATTTCTAAATGTAAATGAGATTCTCGCAGTAATTTATTTACATTTGTTTTCAGCACAACAAATGAGACATCACGTAGCTTCATAATTTTCCGTGACCGAGTCACCAGCATGCAGTGTGTAATTTACCATGATTTAGAATGCTTATCTGTAGATTTTTCAACAGAGCCACAGAAGGCTCAAGCGAGAGAAAGCTACCCTCGGACCCGCTTCCCTTTCATCTTCTGCTCATCCTCCCAGACCCCAGCAAGTCTTCTGGGGTGCACCACTGCGTTCAGGATCGCTGGATGGCCAGAGGTTCTTAGGTGGCCTGAAGGAGACACCTAGCATCTATTTTAAGTGGGATGCACTGTACTGGCAGAGCTCTGAGGGGAAGGGGACAGCCGACATTTCCTTTGGGATAGCGGAAGGTGTGAACCACATGAGTCACTGCTCAGGCTTGGCTTCCTCCTTGGGGTAAAGCAGAGGAGCTCATTTCTACTGTTTTGTGCTAGCACCCTGGGCCAGTCTGGAAGGCCAAGACTGAGTTTAATGGGTCATTGGATATAGACTTCACCCAGTGGCATTACAGAGTTATTATATCTTAGGGCCAGTGAGATAGCTCAGCAGACTAAGTGCTTGCTTAGGGTAAGTGCGGGGGCCAGGGTTTGATCCCTGGCACCATATCCTGTGCCATCCCTGCCCCCAGGTACACTGAGCCAACGATGGAGTTCTGGCATGGTGGTGCACGCCTGTAATCCCGACACTAGGGAGGCTGAAAACAGGAGGATCACTATGCGTCCGTGCTGTGCGGTGAGACCTTGCACACACGTGTATGCACACATGTGCGCGCACACACACACACACATACACACACACATTATTCTATCATCTAGAAGCTTTATTGCAGTTAAAGAAATTAAGATACCATGACACCAGAGTTCCTTAATGGCTAGCATCCAGCTGAAGAAAAAGACAGAAAAGGTTCCTGAAGGCTCAGAGTGATCTGTGTCCTGTGCACCACATTTTTGAAGAGTATTTTTTCATGGTTCTTTGTTGCTTTGACTGAATTTGAGAACAGCATAGGATCCTTGGGATTTAGTGATAAGGAGGAACAGAAAGTGTTGTTTATTCGTGCTCTGGAGTGAGCCTCTACCTGCAGGTCTGTGGAGGATGATACTAGGGACATTAAGGTGCTAGCCACTTTATCTGGGTCAGTGGTCAAGAGTCATCACAGGAAATAAAACAGCCCTAACCCTGCTCTCTGCCAAACTGCCACCCAAATCGATACGTCACAGATATCTTCAAGCAGAACTAAGATATAGGAATGTATTTTTAATGATGAGTTCTCTAAGTGACTATTTCTAGTTCCAGGGCTTTCTCTGGGACTGTCCTATGTCAGAGACTGAGGATGAGTGAGATCCAGGCCTGCCCGCTAGCACAGAGCCCGCTCTGCTCTGCCCAGTGAAATGGAAAGTTCACTCATTCAAGAAAGCAACCAACACGACAGGCTCAGTGTTTCCTGATAATGCCTCTTCTTGACTTACCTCTTCCAAATTACCCCTGGTTAGCAGGTGCCTGTGCTGTGTTGGGGTGCCTCTCACACGTGCTGTGGTCCAGATACACCCTCCTATGGGGAGTCTCCGTGTGCACAGTCACCATTGCTGTTTGGAACATTTTTTAGCCCTAACCGTGGATATGCTTGTGAAATAGGTGTCAGAATTTTTCAGACTTTGCCACTGTGTTCCTCAGCTGCCGATCACTATATCAAAATACCTGAGATGATCCTTGTAAAAAGAAGATAGGTCCACTTTGGCTTACAGTTTTGGAGGTTTCAGTCTGTGCCTTGTTTGACCCGAGTGCTTCTGCGCCTGTGGCACACAGCGTGTCACGGCAGAGTGTGAGCGGCTGGGCACACTGCTGGCTTACCGCAGCCAGGAAGTGAAAGGGAGGGGGAAGAGTGAAGGTTCTGAGAGCCCCTTGAAGGCCACGCCCCTGGTGACCTCACTTCCTCCCAATAGGCCCGCCTCTTAAAGGGCCTTCATCTCCCAGCAGCCTTGACTGGAGACCAAACCTTTAGCGCACGGACCTCTAGGGAACCCTGTGGACCCAAAGTGCAATGGATTTTGACAGCAGATAGATTCAAAACATAAAAGCAGAACTTTGGAAGCTGGGGAAATTCACCGATTCATGGAAAGCTCTCCAGACCTCAGAGATCCATCCTTTTGCCTCCTAGAAAGAAAACTTCCTGGCCTAGCACTGATGACGCCGTGTAGATGCTCTGTGCTCCTAGCTCAGCTGCTAGAGTATGGCAAAAGGCAGAGTTCGGTTCCGCCCAAGCCCTAGACCATTTTTCATTCTCCATGAGAACCACAGTTAGAGAACAAATCCACTATTTATCTTAGGAATCAAAGACATCTGAACTTTTCTCTCACTTTCAAGTTAGTGGGTGGTGGCTTTTTATGTACCGTTAAAAGCTGTCACTTTGATGAAAAGTTCCATGCAGCCCTTTCCTTGTGAAGCTGCTGTGTACTCATCTTTGTCCAGTGCCCGGGCCAGTGCTGAGCTGGGGACCTCACTGAGCGGCCCACCCTGAGGAACCAGCCGGACCACGGGGCAAGTCCTTACACCAAGTCGTGGCACTGCCGCGTGGTCATGCGGGGTTGCCATCAGCGTGTGGCACCGTGGACTCCGAGGAACACAGAGGGCCGGGGTGGACTGTGGAACTTCCCAGAGGTGAGTGCGGAGGAGCTGGTGGCAGACAAGCAGAAACAGGCACAGACAGCAAGACAGCAGAGGCGAGAAGTCAGGCATCGCAGGAGTGTGGAGTCACTGGCTGGGTGGGAAGGCGGGGGCAGCCCGGGGAGGGAAAGAGGCTGGAGAGAGGGCCAGGCGCCAGCGCACCACGGGCTCGGGCTCCACTGCAGACAGGTAGGGCTTTGTGGAGGAAAGTCTCGAAGGCGCAGGGAAAGGCCTTCCCAGCAGCGTCATGCGACCACATTGTCACTGGAGGACAATCCCTTGCTCCTGGGTGGAGGGCAGGTGGGCTGGGGAGCGCGCGGGAGGCTGTGCCGGAGCAGCTCGCCTTGGCACCGCATTCAGGACATTTGTCTGCCACAGTGTTACAGAGCCTGGAGTGTGGAGCCACTAGACAGCTTCCAGCAGAGGCTGGTGGCTTCCTGAGAGAGCCGGGGTCTGAGACCAAGGCGGAAGAGGAAGCAGCAGGGGTTCAGGGGAGTAGTAGGTGGCCCAGAGAGACACGCAACAGCTGTTATTGCCAGGGTCCACTGTGGCTCCAAGGGGTCAGTGTCTTTTCTCCTGAGCACAATCTATTCTCCACAACTCAGAGACTTAGACAAGTACTTGTTTTTAGTTTTACGTTTATTTTGAATTTGGCTACAGAAGGTATTTGACAGCAAAAAGTCACCTTAACTGACATTAGGGTCCTTCCTTTCTTCATTAAGCGGGATGGGCCTCGGCTGGGCTTCCTGCTGTCCCATTGTCTTAGTTACTTTTTACTCGTTGCTGGGACAAATACCTGACTACCAAAGTGAAGGAAGGAAAGGTTTATTAGCTCACAGTTCCTGGAGGTTTCAGTCCATATTCGGCTGGCCTAAGGCTGAGTGGAACAGGGCAGAGAGCATCCAGTTCATGGCGGCGGAACAGCAACAATCGCGACAGAGGCAACTAATCAACCAGGGTAGCAGAGAGCAACAGTGAACATCTGTCTCTCTTTTTAAATTACATCTGACTCTCTGCCTTAGCCTATCCGCCTTAGGCTATACCCATAATCCCAGAAGTACTTAAAACATATAATCCCAGGAATCATGGATCAAGTCTCAAACTCTAAATCACATAATCCCAGTGGATTATGCATCAAGTCTCAATCTATAGAAGTCCCCACCCGATGACTGCATGAAGCTTTGGGGGGACAACTGGACCTAAACCATAACACCCATGGAAGGGTTTCCTAGCCAGGCTATGGGCCTTTGTTACTGCTGGTATGTCCGTGGGCTGTCACTGTCCATGAGCACGGATAGGGCATGTGATAGTTTTAAGAGTGTTAGGCTTGTGTCTACTTGTTCCTCTAAAGCCTCATGCCCTTGTGGGGTGGTTTCTAGAGTGTGAGATTAATTCATGATCCGAGGCTGGGATTATTGCTGTGAGTGCTACGCCCGCCCTGGGGTGGGTGATCTGCATACAGTGTGGGAAGGAGAGAGGCCTGCTGGCCACCATGGCCCTGCTCTACCCTTTGCCCTTTGCTGTTTTCTGCCACCGTGAATGGCTGCCCTCTGCCCTGTGCTGCTCTGCCTTGGAGCCAGCTGAATATGGACTAAAACCTCCACTAACTGTGATCAAAATAAACCTTTCCTTCCCTAATTTTTAGTGTCAGGTATTTTGCCCTAACAACTAGAGAAGAATAACTGAGACCCAGAATTCTTTTTTTTTTTTGTTTGTTTGTTTGTTGGTCTTACTCCATTTAATATTTTCAGAAATACTTTTACTACCTTATTGTACACTCATTTAAGAAATGTAGGCCCACGGGCTGGGGAGCTAGCTCAGTTGTCTAAGTGCCTGCCTGGCAAGCACAAGGACCTGGGTTAGATCCCCACTGTGCCATGCCTGCCACTGAGACTGGGCTTGGTGATGCACACCTGTAATCCCAGCACTGAGGAGGCTGAGACAGGAGGATCCATATGAGTTTGAGCTGTGTAGAAAGGCCCCATATGAAATAACCAAGCAAATAAATAAGATTAAAATTTGTTTGATTTATTTTTTCCCCCATACTGGGGATTGACCTCAGGAGCCTGCACTTGCCAGGAAGGTGCTCATGCCGCTGAGCTATCTCCCCGACCCTGTCCCCTGCAACAACAACAACAACAAAAAAATTTTTTTTAAATGTAGGCACAGAAAAGTTCAGTGAAAGCCAGATGTACCAGATGTGGTGGTCCACTCCTGTTAAGCAAACTACTCAGGAGATTGAGGAGGAAGGAGGAGAAATGAGAAGCCAGCCTGGGAAACTGAGTGGCATCTTGTTTCAGAGCAAAACACAATAAAATGGGGGCCCTGTACCAAATGAGACCCTGGGTCTGCCACCAGTACTGCAGAGGAAGACTCTTAGGTGACTTGCCTCCAGTGACATAATTAGAAAGAACCAGCCTGGAAAGTAATCCCTGATTTCCCCTCTTTCGGTAATTTTCAAGAAAGTAGACAAAAATCTCCCCACCATGAGCTTTACAAGCAGGGGAGTGTCCCCCACCTCTTCAGCTCTGTGGACTCTTTTCTCCAGGGATCTTCTAAATAAAAAAATCAAGCCGGGCGCGGTGGCGCATGCCTGTAATCCCAGCACTTGGGAGGCTGAGGCAGGAGGATCGATGCAAGTTCGAGACCAGCCTGGGCTACAAAAGTGAGCTCAAGGCCAGCCTCAACTGCATACTGAGACCCTGTCTCAAAAAGACAAAAAAAAAAAAAAAAAATCAAGATAGATCCCATGGTGTTTGCGGTGACTCAGTGTGACCCTGTCTGACAGCTGCATGAGTAACGGCACTGTCGTTTATTCTCACAGTGAATGAGATGGAGGAGAGTTGTCTTTATTAAGTTCTTCTGCAGTTGTACATGGGTAATTTCTACTATAGTGTATTGGGGTCCCCCACCCCCTCATAGACTCTCCCATGGAAAGCCCAGTGTGGGAGCTAGAAGTTACATCCTACTTCCTAAGATAGCAGAGTGGTAGAGCTTGTCACTGCGCAAGATCACTGATGTCCACATTTCTAAAATAAGAAGCTTTTCACCTGCGCATCCTGGAAGAACACCGTGTCCCGACTTCTGATCTACAGTGCGCTTATTGCTGAAGTGGACATCCTAATGTTAACAAAAAGTAAAACCCTCCATCACTTATTGATTTGCACTCTGTTAAAGTGACAACAAGCTTTCTGGTTATGTCTCTCCGTAAAAGAGTTTCACTTATTGGATTTTCAGTTTTCCTGTATTATGTGAAGGTAAACTATACGGACATAGGCTTGTACATGTCAGCCTCCAGAACATGGTTGAAAATTACAGTTTACAAATGAATTCTATAAGTATGGCTGGCTTACCCAGATTATTAATTTAATGGTAATGGCTGCCCTGGGCTCATTTATCACAATATTCAGCAGAACACTTCGCTTTGGTTCAACTTCAAGCGGAGCCAAAGGGTGGGCACAGAAGGAAAATACCTTTTGTAGCTTCTCCTGGGTCTGTAGGGAAGCCATTTCTGTATGACTGCAGGAAGTGCAAGCTAGGAAGGGACTTCCAGGCTTGGTCTTTCCCCCAAGTCATGGTGACAACAGTGGCGACAAAGAACAGGAGGAACGTGATGGGTCATAGACATGGCAGAATGAGGAGAAGATGGAGAGGGAGAGGGAAAAGAGAAAGCGAGAGCATGTGACAAAATGTGACGAGAGGTCACTAGAGGTCATAGGGCAGGCCAGGCATCTCTGGAGATAGGAGATGGAATCTCAGCGGGGTCACTGTATGCCCTACGTCGCCTATCACAGGACTCAGGAAGCCAAACCCCTGCCCTTCTGACTCCAGGGTCCGTGGGAGTCTCTCAACTCAGGATGGCTCGACCTACACGGCTTTTCATGTTGACGTCGGTGCCAAAGCAGTCCCTGGACACCACCGTGTCGCTCACTTTCTGAATCCACACAAGTGTCCGACACTTCATTATGAAACAGGCTGTGTGTATGTTTGATGGTTTTGCCCAGCTCCAGGCTAGCGGCAGTGCTCTGCGTACGCAGGAGGTAGGCTAGGGTTAGCTAGAGTGATTAGTATGCTTTTACTACCTTATTGTACACTCATTGAAGAAATGTAGGCCCAGGGGCTGGGGAGCTAGCTCCGTTGTAGGGTAGGGTATGGAATGTATTTCAGACCTGTGATATTTTTGACTTGGGTGTTTTATTCGGATGTTGCTGGTCACAAGTTGAGGGCGTCCATCTTTGTTCTACTGTGCTGTATTTAAGCAAACAGGAAATGATGCTTGTTTTGTAAAAATAGGGGCCGGGGAGATAGTTCCGTAGTACAAGTGCCTGCCTGGCAAGTGTAAGGTCGCAAGTTCGAAACCCAGTACAAATAAATAATGTTATACTTCTGACAGTTAGGCTGCTTGGAGTCTTAGTCTGTAGTGTGTGTGTGTGTGTGTGTGTGTGTGTGTGTGTGTGTGTGTGCTTGCTTCACCATTTGCTTAGATTTTACTTATACTATGAGATGCCACCTTCCCTAATATTGCTCGTTTTCTGACCCCTTTCAATTGTTATAAGATCTGTATCTAATAGGACTTACTTCGACTTTTTGCAGAAAAGTCTAAACAGCAGGTCTGTGTTCCATTCCTCCCTCAACTCAGCTCTTCCAGAGACAAGACGGAGGTCAGATCACCTGGGTCTCAGTAGGAAATTTCTTCCCATTTTCATCCTAAGTCTAGCCCATACCAGCCAAAGTCCTTGAAATGTCAAATCAGGCTTTGCTGCACAGAATCAAGATCTGCTTTAATCTTTCAGATCTTTTGGAAATAAGAAAATATGATAAGCATATTTATTAGGTAAATTTTCATACATCAAAATAATCTAAATACTTAGAACTCTTGTGTGGTAGGAAAAAAAAAATTCTTATAAAACTCCCTCCAATGAAATGAGAAAAAGAATTGTATGAATTTGAGCTAGGGTTTCAAGAAAATAAAAGTGTGTTTCTATGTATTTTACATCTGCCATGAATTTGATTTTTATTTAGGTAGTGTAAGTTTGAAGCACTACCTAGGGGAAAATTTGCTTTTGCAGCAGGGGTCTTGGATGAAGGTCCTTAACAAATGCAAAGTTTGACATTCAAATAAAAGGAAGCTAAACAAGGCTGATAAAGAGATGGCAGAAATTGACTGCAGCCAGAGAAATACAAAGTATACAGACACTCATCCCTTGAACTCTATTCAGAAATTGAGCTGCTGACCTAGCCAGGGCCCTCGTGTGTGGGACCATGAGGGAGCCTGCGGAAGGGCTTGTTCTAAGGGAAGAGAAGATTAGATTCCGGTTCACAGGAAGTCATTGAGAGGGAGGTCATTCCTCATCAATTCAGAGCAGACGATTTCATGGGGTTCCTTGGGGCTTCAGATATTCTTTTCCTTTTCAGTGGTACTCGGAAAGTGTTCAGAATTCAGTGGCTCTTAGGATTGTAATGAATGTTGGGGGAATGAGACGTGGAAGATCTGAGACATAGGAGATTTGGGGGTGGTGGTGGTGGTGGTGGTGGTGGTGGTGGAGGTGGTGGTGGTGATGATTATGATAATGATGATTTGGTTTGGAAATCGAGTGTCTTTTTCATCATATATCTAACTTCAAGTGAACCTGACTCAGTATATGTGCTAGACTCTCTGGCACCTCCTCTACTCCCATTTTTTTTTTTTTTCATGTATCTGGTACAGGGTCTTACTATGGAGCTTGGACTCATAGCAATCCTCTTGTTTTCAGCCTCCCCAGTGCTGGGATTACAGGTGCACACCACCAGTCCTGGACTCAGTGTCCCAGGGGGCAGGATCTGCATGGCACATGCTGGGGATCAAACCCAGTCCCTGCGCTTGCCTTAGCACGTGCTTAGTCTGCGGAGCTATCTCACTGGTCCATCTGCTCCTCTTTTAATGTGGATATAGTCTCTGATCCTGTGTTTCCACTTTGAAAGTCTAAAATGAAGAAGTTGCCCAGGGAATGTAGTCCAGGGGACAGACGGCAAGACGCCCATGTCTGTGTTGGTACTAGTAAGAACTTTCTCTGGGAAGACTGCTTGCTGTGTTTTACTTCTTTCAATGTCCTCACCTGATGGATTTCACAGAGTGGGGGTGGGGTCCTCACAGGGGAATTGTGGGAGGAAATAACCAAGGAGAGAAAACATCGGTGTCAGAGCACCAGGTCCCAAATACCTATGCACTACAGAGCTGAACTGAATACAAACAGTTGCAGATTCTGATAGGAACATTAGAAACGAGTGATTGGAGGGTTCCCTATTAATTCCAGAGCACTTAGACTATTTTAAAAATATCCCACAAACCTTTGCCTGACAAAAGAAGGGTATGAAATACAATCTTAGTCTGCGCAGTGACAGCCATTTCCATAGCAACCTGCCTGTCAATCAACACCCACTTCATCAAGCTACAGAAAACACCCCCAGAAATAAATGTCAAAAGTCTTATGGAGGTTCCAAATTTAAATCAAACTTTAAAATAAGAACCCAAACACCCACAACAGTCACAAAAAAGTAAATTTTATTTAGGAAGGAGGGCAGTGGATGTTCACTACCAAGGCCAGAAGAATTCTTGAAGCAGATGCAGGAAGGGCCAGGGGGAGGGCTGCCCCTCCCCTCTCTCCCCACCTTCAGAGGCCGAGCAGGTGGACTCTCTGTGCTGCCTCAGGACAGGCTCTGCTTCCACAGCTTTCCAGGTCTGCGCTCGGGTGTGTGAGCGCTGGGGCCCCTCCTCGTCATGGTAGGAGACGAGACAGTGCTCATAGCCAGCTGGGGAGAGCACACACGGGCACGCTCAGAAACGGGCTCTCGCAGTCCTGAACACGGGCTACTGTACTTACTACCTGAGGTCCTTTGTGTTCCTGAGGTACGCTCCGCAAATTTAGCGCTAAACAATTCTCTTTTATTCAGAGATAAAGCGCAGCTCAGGCCTTCTACGGCACTTCAGGGATAAGTGACTTGGCTTCGCCGCTCTCTTCCATGATCCCTAAATTACCAGCAGAGGGGCACTGGCTGTGGTGTTTCCCAGATGATAGAGTGCTTGTCCTTCAGGAAGGGAGAGTGGGCTGAGTCCACTGGAGAAAATGTCTACACGTGTGGAAGTAGAGCGGCGTCGATTCCACACTTCCACGGCGGCGTTCTTTGTCACTTGACACCGTGCCAGTTCTCAACCCTCTATCTTTTTTTTTTTTTTTTACTGTCAACAAAGTGCATTCTTTGCTCACTCCTTTGGCATCTGCTGGGTCAGTGCATTTAATAATGGTCACCTTAGCTGTATTTGTCTTTCCTCAGTGTCTAATAAAGACAGCTGATGGTAGTCCTAGTTTGGGGTTGAATTAGGCACCCAAATACATCAGAACTATAAGCTCTTGAACCTCGTAATGTGACCTGATTTAGAGAGGGTGTTTACAGTGATCCCCAAATTCAAATCAGGCTGTTAGGGTGGGTCCCAGTCCAGCAGGGCACTGAGGAAATGGAGACACAGAGACAGACAGATGTACGAGGAGCTGAGACACTGTGAAGAGGCTCAGAAGAGCGCTGCCTCGGGGCACAATGAGAGACTAGAGAGGGTGCCGGAACCAGGACCTGCGGTGGCTGTGGGGACCGGTGCAGTGTGCATTTTCACTTGGATTTCTGAGCCCTAGGAGCAAGATGAGCGCTTCCCTTTTCTCTGCCTCCTGACTGGTGTGACAGCAGCTCTCCTCTGCCAGGCCACGCTGCCACTCCATTTCCACCTTGGAACCAGCTGGCCACCGAATGTGTCTGTGGGACAAAGTAAACCTATCCTCCTCTTCCACATTGCAGGTGTCTCAGGAAAGAGAAAGTGGCTGGGAACAGAAGCAGTGGCCCCAGTGGAGCTGGAGAGGCAGCCACGGCCCCTGGGGAAAGCAGAAGGGGGAGGTCCTCCCCTGCTGCCCACTCCCCGGAGCCCGGACTCAGCTTTCCCTGAAGTGCAAGTATCATGGTCAGCTTTTCAGGACCAGTGCCTCAAGCAAGGGTCTCTGAGGCTGACAGGTTAGGGCTTTTTGCGCAGCTTGCAAGCTAAGTGAGAGCCAGCTGCTGTTTCTAATGAAGTAAGTGGGCTTGTCAGCCCCCTTTCCCTCAGATTCTGTGCACTGGAGACTTGGGACCCTCTGGTTCCTTTCTATTATCATGCGTACTGTCGACCTCAGCAGATATTGACTGTGGGCTTCCCATGGGCATAAACATATTTTAGTTTTGTCGAAGTCTCAAGGAAAACACAATCTTAAGTACCACAGAAATAGACGGGCTTCTCAGAGGGCTAGGCCCGAACCCCTTGTGGACATCCAACAGAGTGATGCACGCGCGGTGGGGGCCAGAGTCGCCGAGAAGCTGCCGAGACTCACGCTGCCGGCCCCCCCCCTCCCTTGCGCAGGCCCGCTCCAGAGCTGTGCTTGCTGTTTTGCATAGGTATTTATATTTGCCTTCTTTCTCTTAAAGCAAGTCTTTCTCAATCTGCTTGAGTTTCAGACACCTCCAGGCCAGGATATTTCCCCTGTGCCAAGCGCGGTGGGTTCCATAGAGTTAGGAAATCTCAGAGGGGAACCAGAGCCAGAGGAAGAAGCTAGAATGAGACTAAAGAGAAAGTCAGAGCTGGGTCTCCCGGTGGTGGGGCCCTTGCTGTCCCGTGTGAGCGCCCGATTTGATCTGCAGCACCGCCGCCTCGGCGAGTGGTCCTGTTGCTGGTCATGACAGCTGCACCCCGCAACAGCCTCGCTCTGGCTCCTAGCTTCAGAGGATCCACCCAGTCTGGGCGGAGCTGACTCCCAGGGCGAAACCTCGTGGTCCCTGCACTGGGCCAAGCAAAGCTGCCTAGGTCTCGGCAGCCGGGAAGCAGAGTGGGAGGTGCCAGAGGCTCAGGAGTGAGGCCAGGTGTAGACCCCCAGGGTGCTGGGAGAAGTCTGGCCTGGAGTCCATCCCTACCCGGTGATGCTCCGCAGAGGTGCGCTCTGCTGATCTCGCTGGCTACCCAGCCAGTCTGGTTGACGGTGCACCCTTGCCATCGTGGTTGAAGAGAAAAGGTAGGGCTGAAGATCTACTCTAGCTGAGTGAGCCGGGTGCTCAGCCGCTAGTAGTCGCAGAGGAGCAGGGGAGAGTGCCTCGGAGAAGGAAGGCAACTGCAGTGTGCAGCAGGCGGCCCGGGAGCTCAGAGGGGTCCTGCAGGTCGCGTGTGAGGAAATGAAGGCGCGGTGCTCAGCTCCTGGGTGCAGCGCGTGCACGCCAACGATCGCGTCTCCTTCCCTGGGAAAAAGCCACCCTAAATGAACGAACAGAGAGCGCAGGTGCCCAAGGGAAGCAGGAATGTGGGTGACCCTCGCCAAGGCTTTGCGCGTGGACACTCTGCAGGCTAACTTCGGAGCAGAAGCTGGGGATGGGGGTCGCGTCACCGCGAGAGCAGGACGGTGGCTCTGCAGATTCCCCAGCTGACCTGGTTATCACGTGGACCCTGAGGAAGCCCAGCCCTGCTCCGGGGGCCGCATCTCCTGGTGCTTCGGCCAACTACTGTCCTGTCAGTGGGGTCTTCCTTCCATGCCCGAGGCGAGTCCATGGTCAGGAGAGCAGGTGGGGGCGCCTGAATGCACGTGCGCCCCTCCCTTGGCGCCCTGCAGGGATCGGCAGGCAGTGTGTCAGTTTTTCTGTTGCGCGCATATGCATCTTGGAAGTGAGTTATTTATAATGAGACTTCGCACGTATGTGGATATGTGCGTAGCGAGCTGATCAGATGGCACCGTGTGCTGACGACGTCTGGGAGGGAACCCGGGCAGCCTCGGTGTGGCAGACGAGTCGGGGCGGCTGGCTGGGTTCGGCCGGCCCCAGCACACCCGAGTGGTGCTGCTGCGCTGGTATCTCTATCACAGATCAAAGGCCAGGTGCCATGTATCTTGAAAGTCCCTTACCACGGTGGTAAGGCACTGATATCTTACAGAGAAGAACCGGATTCCCTCATCCTGCCTTTCTTCCCCAGTCTGTACACTTCATCTTTCCTCCTGTAATTTTCCATCCAGGGTCATTGTTTCCCTGATCTTTGGCTATTTTACTTTAAAATCACTTAGCCTCTTGCGAGTCCTTCCGTGACTTCCTTTCCCTGGTGAGGGGTCCATCTCTTCCATCCAGGGCTTTGGAATGAAAACGCAGCCTTCGCCAACCTTTGTGAAGATCACGGCTGGCCCTCTGCCTGACGGGTAGCGTGTATGTGGGAGGATTCATTTGAGCTCATTTTTTGATCGAAGGATAAACGTAGCCCCAGATCACAACGGTAATCAGCACTGGCCGCCTGGTTGCTGATGGCTTCTCGAGTCCGCTCTGCAGCCGAGAGGAGGCCACGGGATGCCGAGCCCACGCCGAGTTGTTTTGGCTGCAGGGGTGAATACGCCTCACTCTCTTTCTCTTTCTTTTTCATTCCAGCTGCCTTTGTGCATGTTTTTGTCTGTTCCTAAAATATGTTTTTCAAAAATGTGATTAACAGTCATTTCCAGGTCCGGATATTGGCTTGCCTTCACCCAAGAGGCACAGCCTGGGGCAGCAGGAGGACAGCAAAATAATGCGGGAGGGGCGTGGATGTTTGTTGGTAACCGTGCTAATCTCTACATCTGCCCCTCTCCTTGGGGCTGGCTGGGACATCTCTGCTCCTCTCATTTGCTGATGTTTCCCCTACAGGAAAATCTTTTCAGTTTTCAATCCCATAAATAAAAAGGCACCCATGGTGGGTCTGATGTTTATGCTTTGAGATTGAGAGTAGTTTAAAATTTATAAGCAGCACCCAATGGGATCTGCCCGTGGGGGGCAGGCGTGTGGATGGCGGGCACTCTGACAGTTCCTTAAGCCACTTTGGGACCGGAGCCTTTCTTGCCAAACACCACTGGCAGTAGATAGTACATGGACGCAGTTGCCAAGCAAGCCCACGCCATGGCCAGGTCAGGTTCGTCTTCCACCTGCCACTTTCTATCATCTCTTTTTCAAGTCAGATAACAAGACATCATGAGCTTTCCTGAGTTCCTTGCAATAACTCTGGGTGCCTGGATCTTTTGGGCCAGAGAAACATAAAGCCCAAAGCCAGGGACTTGATTTTCCCAAAAGAATCATGGCTACCTCGAAAAGCATGCAGTGTCTACAACCTAAGGCCAGACCTCAAAATAATAGTCCAGCCTGGGCTATGTACCCTGAAAGATGAGAGTAGTTCTAGCCTTAGATGGACAGAGTGTAGCGAGATGGTTACGGTAACAAGGAAACAGGTTGAAATTACAGGGAAGGAAGAGAATGCAACAGGTACGACGAGAAATATTTCTCACCGTGAAAGACGAGGCTGTTCTAACTGCTTCTGGGTGAATGCCCCGGCATATTTGAGAATAAACCTCAGGGGCAGAGAAGCTTGGTCATTGTGAGTGTGAGGAACCGTCCTTTCTCCGATCTCTCAGTGCCGAGCTGGCTGCCGGTGGGGAGATAATCGCATAACAGCGCTTAGTATTTAAACAAGTCTTTCTCCCTCAAGAAGGAAGTGGAATTTGTTTCAACTCAGCCCCGTGGAAAACCTTGGAGATGGAGACTTAATTGCTAAAGCGAGAGCCATTGTCCCTGATTAATAAAGTTAAACCTTTAATATTTCTGCGGGTAGCTGATCGCATGCTGTTCCTCACGGCAACTTGTCCTGGGGAGCCATGGGCAGCCACACGGGCCTCGCTCATCGCGGGTCTGTATGTCCTTGTCCCCACTCCATAGTTCCCTACCACTCATGTGGAAGCCCACTCCAGCCCATCGCTCTTGGTGCAGCCCCTTGGCTTTCCTGGTGTTCCCGGTACTTATGCATGGAGTGGAGGAAAGAATCCTGGCCCTGTCTTCCCACACTGTGGACTCAGACATGGAGGAGGGAGGAGTGCAGTGAAGGCCAGAGGAGTGAGGATTTCAGGGAGGCTACCCTGGGTTTGGAGCTGCTGTCGCAGGGTCTATGAGAAGTGCCAAGTCCTGCATTCGGTCTCTTGCCACCCAGGGTCTGCAAGAGGAATGCACTGTGGGACCAGGCCCCTGTGTGCGGGGTTCTGAGCTGGGCCACCATAGAGCAATACCCTGGGATGTACACAGGCCCTGCTCCTAGGCACTAGGCATGCTGTGGGCCACATGACAGTTGCAAGTTTCCTGCATAGACTCCCGTTTGGGTCCCTTGTTGTGTCTCCAATTTTCTTTTCTTAGAAGCTCCCATCTGTCTGGTACCTGGAAGAGGGTTTCGTGTGTGAGAATGCACAGCACTTAAACACTGATGACCAGAGGAAGGACCAGGGGGACCAGGGAGAGAGGGAGGGAAGGCAGAGGGAAGGGTGTCAGTCCATCCAGGTAAAAACTCTTTTAGTAGATTTGGAGAGCTTGGCTTTATCAAAGAAAATAGCCCAAGGATGAAACAGAAAGGGAAAGTTTTTAGAGACAGTGCTGAGAAAGATGTTTACAAAACTGACGTTTCTAACTTCCTTATCCTCCAAAAGGAAGTTAAAAATGGCTTTCGGCAATAATCCTTCTAAGTCATTTAAGGCTCTGAGCTGAAGAAAAGGATAATGTTCTTGAGCTATCCCGGGCCTCTGTAGCTAGCCCAGTTCCAGCGTTTGATGTGAAAATGTCATTGGCTGCTATGTCTCATTCCCTGCCTCCTTTCTGTGGAAAGAGAGGTGAAGTTGTTGAGTTAGCAGTTACGTAGCAGCATAAGAAAATGCGGTGAAAGGTTTTGATGAGAGCTGCGCGGTGATGGGAGCTGCTTCCTCTCTCTCTCACTCTCTGCTTTGCTCCGCACCTCTGGGAGAACTGAGACACGACATTCCCAGGAGAGCACCTCCTCCTTCCCTCCGCAGAATACCATAGGTGCGTGTGTGAGGTGCCCAGAGAGAGCCCTTTTGCTCTTCGTGTGAGTGTCCCATGGAACTGCTCTCTTATCATTGCTGAACTCATTACAGTTCTTTGAAAGAGCTGAAAAAATAAATCCTGATGGGTGATTTAAAGGATTAAATCATACACAATTAAAGTAATTATTATAAGCCTTAAAGTAGTGATATGACTTTTCAAGTCTTCCTGGGAAGGCTACAATCAATAAAACAGGACAAAAGCTCAAAAAATTATTTTGACAGCAGTTCAGTTTACTAATTTGTTAAAAATCATCTGGTGTTACTAAGCCAGTTCCAGAGTGTACACTCTTGGCTACACATGGCCTGGAGGACTTAGTGAAGCTATCTGCAAGCGATAGACTTAAAATGAGTAAACTGGGAATAGATTGAAGCTGAGGGGTAGAGCTCACATGAGTCAGGTTCATTCCCTACCTCCAAATAATTAGTTAATTAATGAATCAATAGTGTCATGAATGGAGTAAATTTAATAAATGTAATATATATATATATATATATATATATATATATATGACACATCACCAATAATCAAGTTCTGTAGTTTTTTTCTTCTTGAACCACTATTTTATTAATTCACTCATATTTTACTTAACATTTTAAAAGATTTACAGGTATATTCTTATCACAATAAATTATATTGACTATTGAACATGCGTTTATACCTTGCTGTAACATAAATGAAACCTCTGATCAGCCCTAGGCACCCAGTTCTACACTTTCAAAGCCATTTCTATCCCAACTGGAATAGACAAAATAATTTGGTGAATTAAACAATTGTTTGGGGGTTCTGGGTTGATGAGATAGCTCAGCGGGCTAAACTCCAGGCTTAGGCAAGCTCAGGGATCAGGGTTTGATCCCTGGCACCACATGTTGTGCCCAGCACCACATGCTGGGCTGGCCCTGCCCCTGGACATGCCAAACTGGCCACCAAGACTAGACGTAGTGGCACACACTTGTAATCCCAGTACTAGGGAGGCTGCAAACAGAAAGATCAATATGAATCTCAGCTGTGTAGTGAGACCCTGTACTAAATACATTTTAAAAAATGGAGGATCCTAAGAATAAAAGAGTTCTACCAATAATTATTAGCTGCTGCTTTGCTGAAAATAAGCTGCAACATGGTTGTGACAAGATGTCCGTGAATTACAGCGCCTGCCTTGATCTTTGTAGGCTGTGGTCTGGGTAAAAGTACCGGAAGGAACTCTTTTCCTGTTAGCTTGCATGGGCTGCTCGACTTAGATGTGCATAGAAAAGAAGAGGTACTCAGGCAAAGAAAGTTGTGGCTTTAGATGCATTAACTCTTTTCTCATCTTGACAGAAACCTGGTCACACCCAACTCAAATTTTAGTTGCTGCCCAATATAGCAATGAAGCATTTCCAGTACTGTAGGTGTCAGGTAATCTGTGGAGTAAAACACTTCTGTTTGGTCCGTGTTGACATTGGAGGAGAAGAACACGGCAGGGCAAGTTCTTCTGTAGGTCGCCCCGTCAGGTCAGCACTGTCACCAGTTCCCTGATTTCTTGTTCCATGAAGGTTTGTATGCTAATGCCAAATAATGGGGAGTGAAATTCTTATCAATCGAACTATTTATTGTTGATTTTACCATCAGGGACTAAGACTCCAGTCTTGGCTTAATACTTAATTTCCCGTCCTGATCTTGCCGTTCTTAAGTGGTATCATAGGTGAATAGCAGCAGGCACTCTTCTGGTCTGGATCCTCCTTTTAAATGTTATTATTATATGTGATAGTGCTGGGGACTTGAACCCATATGCATACTAGGCAAGTGCCCCACCACTAGTCTGGACTGGCTTTGAACTTCTAATATGCCTGCCGCCTCAGCCTCTGGAGTAGCTGGAATTCCAGGAACACGCCACTATACCCAGCGGACTTGGTTCTTTCTAATAGGAAGTGACTGGTTCTTGAATAGTTGCCCGTGTAGGATTCCTGGAGAAATGAAAGTGGAAACGACCCATTTTTGAGGATTTTAAAAAGCTAATGAAAATAAGCTATAACAGTGCAAGGTAACTCGAATATCGTGTTGGTTTGCATTTGGGTTAGCATTACACAAACTCCCTGCTTCTGTTGATAGTGCTAAATTGGCCTGGGCTTCAAGCTCCCCTGGGCCTCTCCCAGCCCTGGACTCTGAGCTGCTCTTGGAGCTCACCCGATTGGCTGCTGCTTGAGGGAGCTTTGTTTGCACAGCAGCTTCCCTGATGGAAATTGGCTGTCATACCTCTGTAGGTTCGATGCCTTCCATCGTTCAAGTCTTTCCTCCAAGGTTACCTTTGCAATCAAGTTCTCACCAACCAATTGCCTGCCTGAGTAGTGAACCTGAGATACAGTAAGGGCTTTAAAATTGTCCCCAAGGAAGGAATTATCAATGACGGTGCAGACATGCCATTGCTGCCTTTCCTGGACAGAGCAGTTGGAATCTTCCTCTTGATTCCTTTGCAGATCCCGGGGCCCTCTAATAAAGTGAGAGTGTGCTTTATTTCCTGGGTGACTGCCTATCTTTCTGAAACATGCCTGGGTTTCCTCCTGTATCTCTGGAATTTCAGCATTAAAAAAGAAGCAGGAAAAAAGAAGTAAGGTGTGTGGTCAGGGACAGGTTGGTATTACTTGCAGAAGGAAATTAATCGAACCATTTCTGTACACATTAGGCAAATTGTTTCACTCAGAGTTAAAAAGTAGCTTGGGAACACTAAAGCATAGGGTGTCTGCCTACGCTTTATGATGGTCTTAGCTTATGACCTTATGTGGGTTTTATTTCTCTATTAAATCAAGATATATCTCATGGAGGCCACCGTGTCACATGGCATAGAATGGTTCATTTTCGTCTACAAGACCAGCGCTGTCCCTGGTTGCATTGAAGAGTATATCTGTCTTCCTTGAGTGTACACTGTAGATGCTGGGGTGGCGACCGCTGCAGCCTGCCACGGTTAGGAACAGGATGGCTAGGCCCTGCTTACGGACATCCAGCGTACCCTGAAAGACCTACTGCCCTGGCCCTGAAGCTCTCAACCTCCCTGTGGGAGTATCTTCCATTGGAATGAGTGCAACAGGAGGCTACTGAACCACTTAAATCTATGAAATATAAGAGATAGATAACATAGAGAGACAGCTCTTTGCAAACGGGAAGCTGACCCAGATGTGGACGGCACAGCGAGGAGGGAAGGGGAAAGGGGTAGAGAGACTGTGAAGACGTGCTATGATCACACACCAGCTCCTCGCAGTGAACGTAATCGTCATGTACTGTAAATACGGGCCAATAAAAATGGAAGCTAAAAGAGTAAAATGCCTCTGCTCAGGAAAAGCCAAGTATGTGCTGCAAGTTGACATGTGCCTCCCTTAGGAGCACTAAACTTCTACTACCTAGTAGCTCGTATCTGCACTTGCCTGGGCCTACACATTTGTCCTTGATGACGCTTAGGTCAGGTGTTTCATCCTAGCCCTGTATAAGAAGGATCCATGTGAAGGTAGAGCTTTGGGCCCGGAAACAGAGCAATGTCATATGAAGGTCACAGTTACAGAACCCACACAGTGGCAGGTGAGCCACGGGAAGCTGGGGGAAGAGTGTGGAACAGGCTCCCGTGGCAGCTCTTGGAAGGAGCCCTCTATGTGGAGATCTTGATTTGTGGTTCCAACCCTCCGGAGCGAGGAGACAAGTGGCTATAGTTTGCACTAATAAGTATGTGACAAACCGTGTGCTTCTGTGTCATAAAGCAAGCCATTCACTCACAGTCTACTTCTCGCATTTTCCATGGGGCAAACTGTAAGCCACAGAGATGGTGCTCACGTAACGGAGTAGAGGCTCAGCCATGTCGCCTCAGACTGCTACCTGTGAGGTACGGTATTAGCCTGGCTGTACTGCAAGATGACTGCAAATGCTGTGTAGGGACTGGAGAGGGGCAAAGAGGCCCCACTTTGGGTGTGAGTACACAGACACTCTCTAACGTCTTTGGGGAAGAAGGAAGGAGTTGAGCAGTGTGCCCTCCTGGAGGGCACAGAGCTGGCAAGCAGGCTGATCCACTTAGCCTTAAGTTAGTCCAAGTCTCCGTCTATTCTTTTCTTTTAAATCGCATTGCTTGTGACAAATTAGGACTCTCACAGAGTGGCTGCCCACTGTGCATTGGTTAAGTGAAGAAGGGGGACCTGAAGACATTTAGGGCGGGGTTTTGGTAAAATACCACATCTTCTTTGTCCATTAGCTTTTGAGTAGCTAGGAGAGTCACGTGTTAGACTGAGAAGAAAATGAGTGCTGTGATTTGGGCTGGTCTTGGGCTGGGCTTGAATCCCACTGTGCTGACCTGGCAGTGTGATGTAGGTAAGTATACACACAGACACACAGACACACACACACACACTCACGCCAATGGTCTCTAGCATAGAGGCGAGAACACTGTGTAAATACCTGGTGGGTAAGGATCCTGGGTGTAGTACCCTGAGCACAGTACATAACATTAGCTTGATACGCAGTGGTTCTCAGGATTTAAATAAAGGTAGTGTGAGGAGGGAGGTATTTACCCATGAGGTGTGACAAAACCACATGGTGAATGTTTAAGCTAAAATGGTTCCCGTAGAGACTCACGCCCAGTGTTCCAAATACACTGCCGCGCTTGCCACTTTCTAGAGCAGCTCTGAAAGTCCTCTTTCATGAATGGCTTTGCAAAGCATGGTAGAAGAGACGGTGAGCATTGCTGCTGTGGGCTGCTCAGCGGAGGGGCAGGCTGGTACCCAGGCTCAGCGTGGCTTCATCTGCCCTGTTCACTGGCCTGGCACTGTGTCACTGCTGGCTCTGCCCAAAGCCAAAGTGGCCACAAAAGGCCAGGCATTTGAGCTGCAGAGGAGGACAGAGCAGCACAGCTGAGTGCACTTGTTAGGGCATTTCCAGACCTGCTTTAGAAAGCTGCAAGAATAAGTGGTTTCCATAAGTGAAGGACAGCAGTTGGAGAGGGACTGTTGGCCACGTTTCATTTTTTAAAAAACATTAAGTGTTCACCCCATCTTTTGGGCATGTCTTGTATAATACACTTGGCCACCAGCATGGCAGGTACAGCTGGTTTTCCCTTAATAATGGCAAGACTGAAACCCAGTCCCAGCTCTTGTGTTGACCGTTTCTACGCAGATAACAAGGGGTGGGCATGTTGGTCCAGAGAAGACTGAACGGAACTAGCTCATAGTAAGGGAGCAGTACTGCTGAACTCAAGCAGGAAAGAGTCGTAAGTTATCATGAAGACAAAGCGCAGGCCACAAGGGACCCATTCAGGAAACATGGCTGGCCAGCCCCAGCCCGCAGCGGCTCGGGGTGCAGGAGCCGTGCAGATGCGTGTCCACAGGTGGTTCTGTCCTCCAAAATCTCCTTTCTCAAAGGCTGGCCACCACTCAGGCTCTCCTCATGGTCATTTATGACATGTCCTAATTTTTCAAAATCTAGTAAACCTAAAAAGAAGGACCGTACATCAGTTTGTCTCTGTCCCAAATTTTGGAGATTATGAGATCTAGAAGTTTACTGCGTGAAGCACGCAGGTATATTTCTAACTCTCTCATAGAGTGGTTGGGGTGTGTGCAAGCTCGCATGTCGTAAGCACAGAACTTCCTGAATGCTGATTCTTGTGAGAATGGAAATAAGGTGATCCAAAGATCAGTAAATTAAAATTACCAAGGGTTAACAAAACAATAGAGAATATTACAAGTGGCTTTACATTGCAAAAATGACTTGGTGTCTAGATACCATATTGTGCTCTCAAAACTTCCTTTTAGACGGATAACCTTCCATGAAATGAGGATAGTGTAACAAAATAATACAAATGCAGTTGTTTTTGTTAGCAGGTAAACAACATTGAGCTAGTGTAGCGAAACTATGTTGTTAACGTCGAAAGTTCATTAGTATTTTCTTTCTTTTCTTTGTCCATCCTTGTTCTTACAGCTTTAAAAGTTCAGAGTCAAAGCCAAAGTTAATGTCTGTTCTTTAATCTATTTTATGGTTTAGGTATTTAGCTTTTCTTGCTTTTTGTTACCGAGAAGAGGCCCTTGAAAACAAGATCTTTGCTTTGTAAGAAGTTAGCTCTTTGCTCTTGAAATCGCCGCCTTTTGTGGTACAGAAATCAGTGCCTGTGATGTCACCAAGGTAGAACAGAGGCTGCAAAGAGAAGCAAATTTTCCTGCAAATGCTTTCAGTTGAAACTGAGGGGACCAAGTCTGAGTAGATGAAGGAATACGCAGGCTGCATGTTCAAAGAAAAGCCAGCTAGGCGGATGACCTTTCGTATTTGCTCAAGGCAAATGGGGCCCAGCGAGATGGCGAAGCCAAGCTGGGTTTCTTGGCTGTCCCACCAACTCACGCATTCCTTAATTCTTACACATCTCTTAGTTTTGCTACACTGAGTGGCGGGGGAGGGGAGGCTGCTAACTATGCAACGTATGTAGATCCCTCTGTCCTTATTCTCCAGTCCCTACCATACAGACTCACAAAAACTCTATGGCAAAGATGATCTCAAAGGTAAGAAGATCAAGCCTCTCTTCATCCAAATGAAGCGGGGACCTCTACTCTGTAGCCCTGGTGTGAGCCGCTGAAAGGTGACTGTTGTGGGAAACTGGTAATGTAATCTAACAAGGGAGGGCCTGGGATGTGTGGAACTAGGAATACTCGGGGATTCCCTGGGTCTTCTTGCTGAGCCGTGCACCTGTGAGGGCTCGTTCTGGGTGGAGGGGCATTGGGTACAGCTCTGTCACACATGTGGCAGGAGGAGCAGGTGGCCATAGCTCTGCCTGTGTCACTTTCTGCTGCAGTGGGCTCCTGAGGATATGCCCTGCAAAATGGCCCTTCAGCAGCTCTCTAGAGGCCAAGTGTTGGGTGCCACCAGGAGGGGCTCATTGCACTGAGGGTATCAATTTAGAATGACTTTAATGGGATTGGGAGTCAAACTGCAGTAGAGCCCTGTGACAAAGAGAATTTAAAGTACCCTGTATTTATTATGCCTTTCTCTCTTTAATTATGCCTGTCTTTAATATTCTACTCGTAGCTCCTTTAATGTTTTTCTTCTCTACATTTTTGGCATTTTTATGATTTGCAGTTCCATTCTAAATGGGCACATGTCATAATGTCATCTAATTCTATTGAGGAAAAAAAAGTCCCTGTTTCCTGTGGCTTTTGGCCAACCCATACTATTACTTTTGATTCTGATATTCTCCCCCCTCAGATTGTGTAGCCTGTGTAATATAAAGTGAAAGATTGTTTCCTACTTGATGGTGAGATTTAGTGAATTCTTTTGTGACCTCTTTGAGAATGAGCTGTTGGCTCTTACAATCAGGTTCCTAATACCTAATCCAGACTTGGCTCATGGAGTATGCTTGGTAAATGTTGGATAGATGGATGGATGGATAAAAAGATAGATGGATGAATGGGTGGATGGATGGATGGATGGATGGATGGGTGGGTGGATGGATAGATGGATAAATGGGTGGATGGATGGATGGATAGATGCATGAATGAGAGCAGCATTCAGGTGAATGCTCATAGTCTCCTATTATCATTGACCAGCTTAACAGTAGCCATGTAATATGGTAGAATGATGAAACTGATGAGTAAGTATGTTCACTATTTGGTTTTTCCTTGAGTTTTTTTTACTACTTTCCATTCGTTCATTTACCTATGCAGTTATCAGTAAGGCCCCTGCGATGCACAGATTCCTGCTCCGCTATCTGTGCACACACTCTTGCCTGCTACTTCTGAGTTCTCTGCTTTATCTCTGCACTCAAAAGGATTCTCATCCAGTTCTCCTCCCTCCGTCACTCTACTTTGGCTTTTCTTCCTCTTTCCAGTTCTTCATCTCTTTCAGTCCTCACCATTACTGCATTCGATTCTCTGCATAGATATTTCTTCTATTCTCTTTTGAAAAGCCTGTCATTTCCATACCTACCCTCTTTCCTCTTCTATAAAGTCCAGAGACACAGAGGCTTCCAGCATCAAACAAGAAGTCATCTGCTTCTTCTCTGTCATCCCAAATCCACGTGTAGTTTTCTAATAGCCTCTAATCCAATCTCTTCTACTGTCACTAGGCCAGATCATGCCACGACTCTTCAAGCAGGGGACAGACTTCCTGTTTAATTTTATTTTTTAAATAAAAGCCTTCTGCATCGGTCAGGGGTTAATTTTCCATGGTAGTGTAGCTTTTGAGTCCTGGCATTGAGTGGAGACTCATTCCCATTTGCTCTGTTTTACCACAGAGAGGCTTGTGGCAAGATGAGAAACGAGACTGGCTTCAGATACAGCCTGGCAGATAGCAGAGCTGAAAGGAAAGGATGAAATCCGCTCAGCAAGTAGAGGAGAGCTACGAGCCATTTTGCATTGTTGCTCTCCCTTAGTCATTCATGTTATTAGATTCTGGATGTCACATTGGCAATCAGAGATTTGCAAGTGAACACAGCTCAAACTCAGTCTGGAGAGACAGTTGTTCTCCACCAGAAGCATGGCAAGTGACAGGTCTAGCTGTGAGGACCACATGCCGCCTGGCGTCGGAGGAGATCCAGGCACAGTGCTCAGGAGAAAGCATGCAGGGAGGAGGAGGGTAGCACCTTATTAAGCAGAGAAAGTCAGTCCCATGCTGAGCAGGCATGATTCAGGCAGTGCAGGCGGGACATGCAGGAGCTGTGGGAGTTCTCCCAGGCCTGCTTGGTGGTGGAGCTCTTTCCAAAGGCCAGGGGCCCACAGTGGGGTTTTAAATAGGAGAGTGATGTTTCTGGGCACACTCTGTTAGCATCTTAGAGATGGATGGAGTGAGAGGACAGAAAGACAAGGAGTGCATCTCCATGAGAGGACAGGGGCTTCCGTCAGCTGCTGGTGGTGACAGTAGGAACAGAGAGGGCAGTGGGCAGGCCATGCCGCTGTACCGCACGCAAGACAGGAAGGAGGCAAGAGCGGGGGTGAAGAAAGGCACTGGGTCCTCTGGGTCCTGGCGAAAGGCACTATTTCTGGGGAGTTGTCTCAGCAGTCTTTGATCTTTAAGTGCAGGCCGGTTCTCCTAAAAGCTTCCAGACTGACATCCCGAAGATGGGTGCCATGTTCTGTCTCATCACAGTGCACAGCGAGCTGGGCTCGCCGAGGTGCACACATCCGGCTGCAGAAATCCTGCACATGAGGAGCAGGAGTGTGGGCTGTGGTCGCCACTGCAGGCTGCGAATGGTTTGAGTTGAACTGAATGTCGTCAGGTGCAAGGTTCAGCGATAATTCTTAGTATTCCTGTGAATGAGTTCATTCGGAAATACCAGGACGTGTGTGTGTGTGTGTGTGTGTGTGTGTGTGTGTGTGTGTGTGTGTGCACGACTCACATCCCTGCCAGCTGCCCCACCATGGGGAGGGCCTCCTTTCATGAGGCAATGGTGATATTGTGAGTACCTAAGAACTAGGAAATAGAGAAACACTGGCTGCCACCTTCCCCCTCCAAAGTGAGCCAAGCAGTTGCCGGATGATTTCTTTCAGTGGTTTAAGTCTGGACTAAAATTGAGCCAGTGACTTCAAAGTGGGTGCCTGCCCCAGTGGAGTCCCTACGTGTGGAATCTACTTGAAACTTCCCTCAGAAGTAACCTACTGTGGGTAATGCAGCCGTCCAGCCCTGAGACACGCTTACACTTAGGAACCCTCAGAAATGCACTCATGCACATTAAAAAAAAAAAAAAAAATCCCTGCAAGGAGTAAAATGCGAATGAAAGAGATGATTCATTTTATTAGAGCAATTAAAACATTGGCTCCTGTTTTCATCTATCATACTCATGAAATAAAAATATATTGGAGAAAAAGCGATATTTACCTGGAGATAAAATTTAAAATAGAAGGCAGATAAAAGCCTCTTTTTTTCTGAAAGGAGTAACTGCAAATCTGCTGGAGGTTATAATTCAGGCAGCAGCTCATCATTATGGGCCAGGAGTGGGAGTGAGATCACCGTGGAAGCAGAGCCAGGGTGAACACATGCTTCTACCCAATATTTTTTGAGGCACGAATGTAGCCAGGAGTGAGTCATTCAACAGGGTGCCTTGGCGGTGGAGGGTCCTGATATAAATGGGCTGGATTGCGGCATAGGAAAACCCGTCACCTTGGCGGGATCTGCGCTCATCGACTGGCTGCCGGTGAGTTCCCAGGAATCGGCTGCTCAGATTCCACTCTCTGCCTCAGGCCACGGCCACACTGCAGGGCTGCTTCAGGTGCTCAGAGATGCCAGGCCAATCCGACTATCTCCGCTGCCAGTGCCAAGTGATGTAACCTTTCCTCCTTGGGTTGCAGATGAGTTATATAAAAGTAGCACGGGGCCTGGTCAGTGTCCGTGGGCTTTGCTTATCACGGTGAGCCCCTGAGAGTGGGGGAATAAGGGAGAGCTGGAGACCCTGGTCCTACCAGGTGGGGGCAAGAGAGGTAAGGGAGGGATCTTGTCCTCGGCTTTTTGCTTATTCCACATCGGTAGGGCAGCATGGGGTACCTGGCAGTGCATGCAACTTAGGGAAGCATGGGTCCAGTTTCCTGGGGCTGAGTGGCCTTACTGGAAAGAGTTATTTTAAATGGTATATCATCCCACCCATCTGTCTATCCACCCATCCATCCATCCACCCACACATCCACCCATCCATCCATGCACCCGTCCACCCATCCACCCATCCATCCATCCATCATGCACCCATCCACTCATCCACCCATCCATCCTTCCACCCATCCGTCCATCCACCCACACATCCACCCATCCATCCGCCCATCCATCCGCCCATCCATCCATCCATCCATCCATCATGCACCCATCCACTCATCCACCCATCCATCCTTCCACCCATCCGTCCATCCACCCACACATCCACCCATCCATCCACCCATCCATCCGCCCATCCATCCATCCTTCCATCCAGCCATCCATCCATCTTCTCATCCATCCTTCCATCCAGCCATCCTTCACCACTTACTGAGTTTTTACTAATTGCTCAAAACCCAGTTGTCAACAATGACAAGAGAGTCCACACATGGAACTTTTCCCAATAAGCAATTTGATAAGTAAATATATAAAATGCCAGTGGGTGGCAGTAAAGCAAGGCAGGGTATGAGCGGGGCCACGTGGCAGTGATGTTGAGACAAGGTGATTGGATCCTCCTTTGTTGAGGTAGGAGGTGACATTGTGTGAATGGAGAAGATGGACCTGAGGAAGCTTCTGGCACAGTGCCTACTACTCAGGCACTACTGGGCCAGTGCTAACCGTTGATATAATTACTCTCCTCATTACCCTTGGGTATAAAGATACACATCAAGCCTATGTGCCCTTCTCAAGTTTGAAGAGTCTGAGAAGTATCATAGGGTGTTTGGTTCAGAACATATTCATGATGGAATATTTATTTTCATTTACAATTTAGAGGCAGCTAACAGTGTTTAAAGGAAAATCAAAAAGTGCTGAGTGATTTGTATAGTTAAATATCTTATGAATTTTTCCACTAAGCAAATATTTTTTGATCGCCTCACTAGGGTGGGGCAGTACAGCTGGGTGAGAGGAAGCAACCTGGACACTGGAATCTTTACTCTTGGGCAGCTTCTAATCTTTGCCCCTAATAAGTTATGACTCTTCGACTATTGGTTTTCGTAGAATCTGCAAGAGGGATTTATGTGCTGACGAGGCTCTGAGAGTTTAGAAAAAAACAAGCTGCACTTGAGTGTTAACTTTGATGTTTGTTTAGTTTTATAAAATATGTAAGAGGCTTTTCCATTAGTGAATAAGACTTCCAAAAAGCTTTCAGAATCTCATGTCACAAGTAGTTAAATATCGCTAAAGGGGGGGGCGTCACTAAGACTGACAGCTCAGAAGCTTAAGCACCGAGTGTGGTTTAGGGTGCGTGGCCAAAGCGAGCCCCTCCCTGACTTAACTGAGGTCATGCAGACCCAGTGGATTCATTGGGTCTGAGAAATCCAGACTCCAAGTGAATGCAGAAGTCCACCTGGCAGCCTTTCCTTATGCTCTGTCCTATGTAGGCAGCGCATCCTACCGTGGCTGGGAGGGCTGGGGACATATGACACAGAGCCAGGATTTCCCAGGGCTGCGAGGAAGGGGATCTGAGACTTGGTGATTTATACTTGACTTATTCCATGAGCCACAAATGGGGTGCATCGAGTGACGGACACAAAGCATGTCCAGAGATATCTCTCTAGAAGCAATGCTTGCTGTTTATAAGTTCCATCCTTTGGGCCCAGCCAGATGAAGCACCTACTTAGTGGCTTGCCCTGATTGCTTTGGACATAGCTGAGATGGCTACATTAGAT
>PVJA010005653.1:0-19762 GCA_004027025.1 Myocastor coypus
AAAAAAAAAAAAAAAAGCGGGGGGGGGGAGCGGGGAAATGGAAGGCGGGCCAAGGATCTTGACCCAGCGGGCGCTCGGCTTGGCTCCCAGTGGTGCGGTTTGGGTCTGCGCTGGAACAGGAAGTTAGTCGCGGTAATGCAGAGGCGGGGCAGAGGGGCGTAGGGGGCTTACCTGCGGCGGGCGCGCGGGCTCGGCTCCCAGCAGTGCGGTTTGGGTCTGGGTTGGAACCCCTAATGGCTTTTTTTCCCCTAGAAATTTCTGGAAAATTAATAATTCTACCTTTTTGTAATTAAATATCAGTAGATTTAATGTTTGGAGTTGCTGCAGCCATTTTTCAGTCTTGAGGAAGAAGCTTGCCTGATAAAAGAGTCAATACGAGGGCAGAAGAGCTTATTTGTGTTTATTTTGTTGTTTGAGATCAGAAGAGTCTTAACAAGCTCTACCTGACTGACACATGCAAATGTCATTTACTCTACTGCTCACTCAGTCATGCTAATAAATAAGATTTATGTGCATTTTAGCCTTGAATCCTGGGGAATATTTTATCTTTAAGGCTGATTGTGCATCCAATCTTGCTCATTATGCATGACTTTTAAAGTTCAGCTCTTAGATTCTGGTGAGTACCTGGCTGTCTCTTCTGCCTAGTATTTTTTAATGGCCCATTTAACTCTGGAATGTTTTATGAGAATTTTCATGGCAGATTTGCCTTCTTGATTATTTCTGTTTTAGCTAATATTAAAATGAGGCAGTACAGCCAGAAGACTCAGTCACTATTACCTGCCAAGTGTCCACTAAATGTAGACCAGCTGATGTGGTGCAGGGAGTGGGTCAAAGGTAAAACATTACATCGATAATGTACTTAATTCTGACAGTAGGGATTTAGGGTGAGAGACAATAATTAGGAAGCAGGAGCTATGATTTCAAAGTCTATGCAGAATTGTTGAGAAGCTGCTCAAAATTAATACTGAGCCAAGAGGACAAAAACATTAGAAACATCAGATGACATTGGTATAATTACTTACCAGACCTAGACTGCTTGATTACAAGACTGTTACATGGCAGAATTATATACAGTGAAGCAGAGCATCTTTTCTATCTGTCCTAGGCCTAGAAAAGTTGTGACTCCAGCATGTCAACTGCCCTCCCCATCGGTAGAAAGAGAAAGATGGAGGCCAGTATTATAGGCCCTATTGATTGGGATGACACATTCTCTGAACCACCTAGAGGGATTCTCTGTAGACTGAAGGAAATCCAAAGGTCAGAGGGAAAAAAAGCTGATAAATATAATTGCAATTTCCTTGCAGCACCACATTTGATGGCAAGACATTTGACACAGTGACAATTTAATATGTGGGAAAAGGAAGAAGAACCAGACATGCTGTCCATCTGTTGTAATTGATCTGCAAGTTCCCAGTGGGTACAGAAAGACAACTCTCATAAATAGCTTTTCTTGTAACCCAAAGGGAGAAGGTGAAAGACCTCGTTCATTTTGGTGAAGTTTCCTCTTTCTCGCCCAAAGATAGGCAGACATAATGACTTCAAGCAGAGGGATCAGAGGATGCTGGGGGATGTGTAGGCAATCAAAGTACAATTTTAGAATGAAAATTCAATCTTCTTCACGTTAGATTTACAAATCTGCAATTATCTTGTATTACACCCAAATAAATCTCCATTTTGGGTGCTATTAGGCATAGTATAGAAAAATGAATTTGGAATGAGTGATTCAGAAAAACTATGCTCACTGAATCGTGTAATGAAAAATCAATTCTTAAATATAAATTTAATTTCGAGTTATTTATTAGATATATAATTGGCTATATAATTTTTATGAGTCCTTGACATATACCATATACTTGTTACATTACATAGTTACCAATTAATATTTGAATTAATGGGGGCTGGGGAGATAGCTCCGAGGCACAAGTGCCTGCTGGGCAAATGCAAGGTCGTGAGTTTGAACCCTGGTCCCACAAAAAAAAAAAAACCAAAACAAAACAAAACAAAAAAAAAATATTTGAATTAATGAATTATTCAGTTAATCAGTACATACCTACAGGTAACCAAGAGAACATGTGTCATTTGAATGAAAGGCCCAATATAGCTTGATTACTTTCCTCTCTTTTTACTGAAGAAGATAATTTATATTTTAGAGTTGAGATTTTTATTCTCACATTTGATAACAAAGGCTCAGTGGATATTGAATAGGTTATTCAATGAAGCACTTTAGAGCTCCAGGTAGAATTCTGGGCTAGAAATATAAATGTGGACTTCTCCAGGATTTAGACAGGTGGCAAAGCTATGAACCACATAGAGACATTCAGGAAGAGGGGAACAACATAGCCAAATAAAAGCCCAAATACTGAGACCTGAGTGAGTTTAGAGATTTCAGAGTGGAAAAAACATCCATAAACTATACTGGAAGCTAGTAGGTGGTGTTTGAGATTGGGAGCTGCTGGTGGAAGGAAAACAAGAGTTTTATGATCTTGGATACCAAGTATAGCAGCGGCTTCAGAAGGGAAGAGAAGACTAGTCCATGTGTCCAATACTGCTTGGAGAATAAAAGACGGTGAATATATTTGACAATCAACAGGTCATTAACATTATCAAAATGATTTCAAGATAACGGAGATAAAAGTTGCTATTTAGGGCTCCTTGAGAGATGGGAGAATCACTCATAGAAATGAAGTGCACAGTGATACATGTTTATGGGAAATGTGAGATGGTACATCAGACCTGGAGATGACAAGTTCAAGATCTGGTGGGATGCATTATTTCATATATGGAAGTTATGTTTTAAAATCAAATAAATTTGCAGATGAATTGTGATTTTAGCACTTGTCAATCATTGCCTTCATAGTTAAGTTAGTAAATATTTATGAACTTCAGTTTCTTCAAGAGCAAAGTATGGATAAAAATAGTGAGTTAGAATATTTGGAAGAGATTCAGACACAATGTAGGTAAAACATTTAGCACATATTAGATACTCAAAGATAGGTCAGACTGTAAACAGGTTGGTAAAAATAACCCCAAATGATAGAATAATGAAATTGTCATGCAGGGATGAGACACCATTTTTACTTTGATATAAAAATATGAAAGAATAGTTACAGAACGTGGAATATCTCTGATCTGAAAATATGAAATTCAAAATGTACTGCAATTCATAAAACTCTTTGAGAATGAATGGTACAACAAATGTGAGGCTCTATATCACAAATCTTCGGGGCTTTTGTATAGAATTATTAAAAGTGTTACATTCAATTTCCTTCATTTTGAGTATAACTTGCTCTTCTGATGAAACCTTACCAGAACATCACAGGTATTTACTATTTAGTCTGTTTTACAAATGAGAAATTAGAAATAATTTAACTTATTCAAAGTCACATAGATGTCAAATTAATTAATTTCATTACTTAGACCTAGTCCTTCCTACAGTCCAGCATTTTTCTCAATTCCAAAAGTCTTGAACTAAGAATTTAAAATACATGTGCACCTGTGAGTCCAGGAAGGCTCCATGTTCATCACAGTGACCATCTGCCTAAGGCTTTTGATAATGCTCCTTTTGGGAGAATGTACAAAAATGTACAAAATTCCCTTTCAGGTACTGCCTCGAATAAGTCACTACAGACAGGTATTATACATCCTACTTTTTGACACTTGCAAAAAGTGTTTTTCCAATTAAAGTAAACCAATGGAGTTGTCATTGGGGGACATTACGTACTTGTTGTTTTGATATAGACATATGAATAAATAAGGTTTAGTTGTGAGACTTTTTTAATGTGTTCAGCACAGGGTCTGGAGGGTCTCACTATGTATATCACACTCATAGTGATCCTCTTTTCAGCCTCCCAAATGTTAGGTTTACAGGCACATGCCACCACGTCCAGTCTCAATCAATGTCAGTGTACTCTGGACATGGGGCCGGCATGGCACGCTAGGGATCAACTGAACCCTTGCTGATATACTCTGCCTAAGCAGGCACTTTAGTTTGATAGGCTATCATGCCAGCCCCCTTGTGAGACCTTTTGATCTGGAAAATTGAAGTGCTTTATGTTTTAGTTAGTTAGTTGTTGTGCAGATCAGGGATGATCCCTAAAAGTCTCTGGAGCTCAGGTACAGGACTTTTGGAAGCTTATTGGATCCTGATGGCACCACAGCTGAATGAGACACTAGAAATTGGGGTTCAGTAGGAAGAGGTGGGTCACTGCAGGACTGGGAATGGTATGTCTCTTTTCCCGGGTGTACCTTTCTTTCTCTGAGATGCCATGACTTGGATACTTGCCTTGGTGGCCGGCCCTTCTGCCATGTCACTCCTGTGTCTGAGCTGCCAGCCACAGACTGAAACATCTGAAACTGTGAACAGTTTCATTCCTTTAAGCTGCAGGTGGAGGGTATTGTGTCTCAAAAAATAAAAGGTAGCTCAGAAAATAGTGTTTTAGTCTTTTAAAAAACCAATTAATTTAGCCAATTGTATGTGAACAAAATTTACACAGAAGTCCAGATAGCTTCCTTTTTTTCAAAGTAGAGGACAGATCTATGTTTCATTTTTTATTACCAGTTATAATCAGAGCTAACATGATTCTAAGCCTTCATATGTGTTTTTATTTTTATATGACAGCTACTATTATTATTATTACCATTGTATAGATAGAAAAGGGAAATGAGGTTTAGAGAGCCAGTAATCTTCCCAAGGTTATTTTACCTAGCGAATCCATTTTTCATATATTTATTTAATGTAAATTATGTACCAAATACTGAGCTAGGTTTTCAATATGTGCCAGTTTCTGACAAATCAAGCTTCTATTCTTAGGAATTTTCTAGTCTAGTGAATAGCAAAAAATAACTCATGTTTCAAATGCCTTAAGGGAAAAGTTCTTGACTATGAGAATAAAGAATCGATCAGCCTGAGATTCAGAAAGATCTCGTGTAGAGATGAAGCCAACACATGACAGAGTCTGGTGCATCTTTTCCTTCTCGTATCCACAGGGCACTGACAGAGGAGTTGAAGAGAGAGCCTTTGTGGAGGGCCATGGTGTGATTCACTAATTTTCCCAGTTTATGCATTACCATATAGGCAGTGGAACTCATTTTCCTACAAACAAGTCTAGTCCAGCAGCTCTGGGGTCAAACATCCCCACATAGAGGTGGGCAGAGAATCGCATGTGACTCACAGAGGAACCTGCTCCTCATCACAAACAGTGGCAGCTCTAACTGCTGAGCACAAGATGTTTATATAACAAGCTATGATGGGTTAGAGGCTTCCTAAGCTCATTTGTCATGTTCAGGCTCATTGTCCAAATCTCCTTCAGCAAGAATCAATGAAGCACAGAAATAGAGTGGCTCATTCTGGAAGGATACAGATGCCACATCACCTGAGTCCACACAAAAGCAGCCAAAAGGTTTTATCCTCTAAGCCTCATCAACTCCTCAGAACCCGGATGCTGAGTGCACGCCTATGGACACGGGCACATCACACTCCAGTGCTTGCTCTTCTAGGGAAAAGAGCTCTCTGGAGACACACTTTGGAGAGGTCACATTTGTTTTAATTTCAGGGATTCCTATAATTTCACATGCTCAACCAATCCATTATTCCTGCATGAGGTACTTAATCAGGTACTATGTAAATAGAATTGAGAAGCAAAACATTTCAAAATATCCTCCCAAAGGTTTTATTTATTTTATTTTTTTTTTTATTTTTATTTTTTTTTTTTTGTGGGACCAGGGTTCGAACTCACTACCTTGCACTTGCCCAGCAGGCACTTGTGCCTCGGAGCTATCTCCCCAGCCCCCCAAAGGTTTTAGATATTCAAATTAGTAAGTTATTTTCCTCAAGTGAGGTAAGATGTAATCATTTCTAAGAACTAAGATAAATGCTCAAGTGCGTGAATGGATTTTTATTTTTATGTGGCATGTTTACAGAAAGAGTAATCTTGCCAAAGATGATCCCTTTGTTTGCCTGTCTGAGTTTGGAGATTGTACACAACTAAAAAGACTTCGGTTAACTTATGCAAAAAGAGGGATTTATTGAAAGAATATGAGACAGATCATTAATTAGAGGAATTTAACAAATAATGCATGGAAAGGACAACAACTTATGAGTGGCTTTGGGGATCTAGAGAATAGAATTTCAAGGACAGCATCTACAGAGACCTATCATCACAGACAGATCAATAACTGTGCTGAAAATGTGTCCTATCTGTAGGAAACTTCTGATTCCTGCAACAGAGAGTCTAGTTAACATAATCTATGCCTAGTTACACCTTAGTTCACTAGAGAAAACAAAACAAAACAACAATAACAAAAAACACTTGGCATGCAAGAACCTAGAATGCCACACATAACGAACAAAGGGAATTCCTGAAAAGGTACCAGAGCTGCTTTTATCAGAAGATGAAGGCCGACTTGTTCAGCAGATAAATATAAACAAATTTCCTGATATAAAATTTTTTTCTTGATATTTCCTCAGTGAACCCAGTTTAATCCGCCTAATACCTACGTACAGTATTTTTGGTTTCCATAAAAGGAGCAAGGTCCTTTTATTTTTTAATTTTTAGTTTTATTTATTTATTTATTTATTTATTTATTTATTTATTTATTTATTGTAAGACCAGGGTTTGAACTCAAGACCTTGCACTTGCCAGGCAGGCACTTATACTACGGAGCTACCTCCCCAGCCCCAAAGGAGCAAGGTCCTTTTAAAAGGCGCAAGACCTCTATAGAGGTAGCATTTCAGGTGAGTGATAGAATGAGGAAACACATTTGGAATATCAGGGAGGAGAAAGTTTTAGTCCAAGGGAAAGGTACATGCAAAGATCCTGAGGCAAATGATGAGCTTGCTGTCTCTGAACTGCTGCAAAGCCAGGGTGACTGTTGCTAAGTAAAGAACTGGAGAATATCAGATACAGTCAGAGAAAAGGGGCCTCTCCATGAGAACACTGTGGATATGGCATGAGAAGAACTATTTTCAGAGAACAGAAAGTCAGCAGAGCTTCGTACCAGTTATCCTTAAGCAACATTCTCAGTATCACTGAGCCTTAGGTTTTTTGATCTCCTTTAAAATGGTTTATAGTACATTCTCCCTTATCAAAGACCTGTAAAGAAAGCTGAATTTTGGGACTGAGAATCTCTAATATTAAGAAACATGCTATAGAACATATCTTTTATTTTATATAAGGTCTCAAAAAGTCTATTGCACTCACAACCATACATATATATATTAGTGAAAGGGAGAAGTCCATGCAAAGACCCTGAGGCAATGAGCTTGATGTCTCTGAGGAGCTGCAAAGCCAGGGCCACTGTAGCTAAGTAAAGAACTGGAGAGGAACAGATGCTGTCAGAGAAAAGGGGATATATATATATATATATATATATATATATATATATATGTATACATATATACATATATATATCCCCACCCATGATTAAACTTGGGAAAAAGACCTAGTCTATTAAGAGCCTTAGTTTGGTTTTGCTGTTATAGTTTCCTAATAGTAAGCCCAAAATAAACAAAGAAATTGGTAATTATTAACTAGAAGAAGAGGAAGGAGGAGGAAGGGGAAGAAGAGGAGGAGGACGCAGAGGTGGAAAACCTTTTGTTTCCAGAGATTTTTGAATTTCACAGATACATATTTAAAATCCTTCAGTCTATGACTATGCATGACAGTTTTCCTGGGTGCCTGGCATATGCAGAGTCAATAAATATCTGTTTGCTTTAGCCACCCTGCGTTCACCACCTCTTCTCCCTAAGTCAGGATACCCAAGGACACCAGAGTAAAGATGAAACGCTTCTGCCCAGGGGGTTTCCTGTTTTATTTGCTCTACTTTGCATCATGAACTTCAGTTCTGTCCTCTCTCCAGGCTCGGTGGGTAGGAACATATGTGTAGGTTTGTAGATCACAGAGCTGGACAGGTCTATGGTATAATGGGACCAACTGGGAACACCACCGGCAGCAAAATCCCACAAAGAGAACAAAGCCTCCCAGAGTTTCTAGGTCAGAACCTACTCCAACAAAGTGAGCTATGAAAGCTCCTTTATATAGTAACTTGTTTAATTAAGATAACAGATGTTACTATTATACAAGTCCTAGTGAGCCACTCTTTAATTGGACACTCATTCACATTGCTTGTGACTGGAAAAAACCAGTTCAAACAACCATTTCCTTCATATGAAAATTTCCTCTACAATTAAATTGAATAAACAATGCACCCAGTGCCCATTCATTTAAGAGAGATGGCTTTAATGTTACAGGAGCTTAATATGAGAAATAATGTTAAAACTGAATAATTTTTACTTTAAAAGCCAAGTTTAATTTTCCCTTGTATCTATGGGCACTAAATTAGGCTAACAATCAGCTGTTCGGGAAAAATGGCAAAGAAAATCTTCACTTGGGTGTTATTCTATGTCTTACATTTATAATGGATGAGGGAGGCCTCTGACTGTAGCTTTTATATTCACATTTTAATATAATCTGGGTAGAGGGATAACTGGCAATCAGTCATTCACATCAGTATGCTAGATAAAGTGAAGATAAAAGGCAAAAGAATCCCCCCCACAACAAGGAAAACTGGAACTATAAACTGTGGGTTAGAAAACACAAAATATAGACTTTACATTAGCCAATCTTTCATTGGAAAATAAAGTAGCACTGTACTAGACATCAAGAAATAGGTTTGGGCCCAGACTTGATCTGCTCATCTAAAGGAAGTCTTATCCTTCCTAACTGGTAACATCAAGGCACAGAGGTGTAGACCTACAAATGTGATTGTAGGTACAGACCTACAAATGTGATTGCTTAAAGAAAATAGACAACTAGTAAAAATGAATCGAGCGACTGTGGATATTTTATGGAACACTTTCGTTTCTGTATTTTAAGATACAGGAAAATCCATTATATGTACAAGACAATAATCTTTCCTATATATTTCCTTGAAATTTGATGCCTTTTGACCAAGATTTGTTAGTTTTCTTTTAATAATAGAGAGATGGCAGACATATTATTTTTTATCTTAACAGTAAGAAAAAATATCCATATAAGAGTGGTGATAAATGGTGACTGCATTTCAATGTGGGGGATGAGGGTTTGTGACTAAATTTAGTCCTTGATTAAAAGGCCAAGTCTCTCTCAGCGCTGGCCTATTATTGTCATATAGAAATGTAGGGATAGATACTACAGAAGACCATCCAGCTTGTTTATCAGAAAGTGGAAGTTTGGCTATATGGCATATTTCAAGCTATTAGAATTTAATTTAAAAATATTAAATATGGTGCTGGTGAATATGCTATGCATAACAAACAAAGCTTTAGTGAACTCTCAGGTTAGTAGCTTGTGAGGGCTTTTGCTGATCTATCTCTAAGATTCTAAGCACTGTTTTTTTCTAGAGAGTTTTACTATTTTACAGCAGGGACTTTTCATAGTTTGGACATAATTGTAAAAGCATGTATATGTCAAAAACCTGCTTCTAAGACCTGTTAGAAGCCATCTATGTAAACTAAATTTTCCAACAAATGTAAGAGAAAAATCCTGGAGGAGCCAATACTTCTCAATGGTTGGAACACCAAGTAGGACAGAATGCTTGGAGATCCTTGGAGGGTGTTTTCAAACATGGGGATACTTAATTTGCAAATGGGCAGGAGAACAAGAGGTGGAGGCAGCCTGGAGTGACAGGGGCAGAAGGGGAACACAAAAAGAATTGTGAAGTGATGTGTACATTACCCACTCCCCATAATGCATGTAATCACTGTATACTGTGAATGTTCTAATAAGAATCAAAACCTTCAAAAGAAAGCATTTCATATAAGGATATAGTTTGAAAGCTCCCTCCAAGTATCTCCAAGCATTCTGTCTTATTTGCTGTTCCAACCATCGAGAAGCATTGGATCCTCCAGGCAGTGTGGGTCAGTACTATTAACCTTGCCTGGATTTAAAACCAACACTGAAACAAACAAACAAACAAACAAACAAACAAAGAAAAGTACAAGTACAAATTCAAAAACTAGAAAATGAAGGGTTGAAGGAGAAAGCAGGCACTGGTAATAAGATAGTAAATGTGGTTTCTAACTCATGGCATTTAAAGTGAGGAGGGAGAACAAATGAAACAAAACACAACACAATACAACAAGGAACCGCATGATGCACTGCCTTCTTATATATTGTGTTCAACATCTAAGTTTGGATCTTAAACATTAGTGATAGAATCTGAATTCTCTTTAAAAAGATCACACTGGGCATGGCACACATGAGAGGCTGGGGAGGGTCTGGGGAAGAACAGGTCAATACACTCAGCTCCTGCAACATTGCAGCCAGAAATGATGGTAGCTGGATCAGGACCCCACGGATATAGAAAGAAGACAGGTTGTATTTCTTGGAAGTAGAATTTACAAAATTTGATAATGCATCAGATATGAGGGATGGCAAAATAAAGAAACTACTCATGATTTCTCAGTTTTCCATTGGAACCACCAGAAAATGATGGTGTATGCCTGGGGAAAGATCAAGGCTTTGTTTTATTTGATAAAGGTTTTCCAAGGTGGTTAAGGATGGCTTTGAGCTCACTAAGTAGCCCAGGCTGGCCTCAAAATCACTGTGATACATCCTTGTGGGTCAGCCTCCTGAATGCTATATTCCAGGCATGTGCTCGTATGTTTAGTTCAAGAAAATTAGGTTTAAAGTGGAGGCTGATGGAAGGAATGAGTTCTGTTTAGGGTATGGATTGCTCAGAAGAGAGCCCTGAACTGATGACACACATTTGACAGTTGTCAACAGTTTATAGGTGTTAACAGCCATAGGAAGGATGAAATCATCCAGACAGCAGACATAGAAAAATCAAAGGGAAAAAAGTAGATTAGGAAGATGTAGGTGTGCTGGAGGGAATGAGCTGCTAGAAAGTGTGTGTGTGTGTGTGTGTGTGTGTGTGAGAGAGAGAGAGAGAGAGAGAGAGAGAGAGAGAGAGAGAGAGAGAGAGAGAGAGCTGAAGTAGGAATGAGCATTCAAAATTGAAAATATGAAGGTCCCCGAGAAATTGAGAAAGAGTAATAGTAATTTCAAAGTGCATTGTTCTTTTCTGAGGCAGAACACATTACATTCACCAGAAAAACATCTTTCTTGATATAAGAAGTCAGGATCATTTTTTCCTTAACAATTTTATGCATCCTTTGGAACAAACTACCTCTTTTAGAATATAACTCTTTGAAGTAAATTAATATATGGTAAAGTCAACATGTGTGAAAGCAATTGAAAATCTAAAAAGCTCAATCCCAATCTTATTTCTATCATACAGAAAATAGTGCAAGCTTTCCTTTCTTTCCAGTACACAATCATTCCTTTGCCCTTATTTTCACAAGATGACAGTGGCTTTCCTGTCTTTACTATTAAAGTCATGCCAAATTCTTCCACTCCATCTTTTATACTCACTTTATACAATAGTTCAGATCTGAAATGTTCCTCAAAGGCTCAAGGAGTAAAGGTCTGGTCACCAGCCTCACACTAATTGAAGGTAGTAGAACATTGGGGTGGGGGTGGGGGTGGAAGAAGTTAGCTTACTGGGGGGTAAGATCTTGAGATATTAAGGTCCTAGGCCCTTTTATCTTTCCCATTTTCTTTCAGGTCATCAGGAGGCAAGAATTTTCAATTGCCACACCCTCGCTTTCATGATGTGCTATTTTGCCACAGCCCTCAAAACAGTAGAGCCAATTGACCATGGACTGAAACCTGCAAAACTGTGAGTCACAATATGCCTTTCTTCTCTATGAACTGATTATCTTATGTGGTTTTTGTGGCCACAGAAAGCTAACTAACACTCTTTTCCTGTGCTCATGCTCATCCCTTGTGCCTACCCACAGTCAGAGCAAGCAGCTCCTTTCATATTTCCTACAGTACTTGACTTCCAGGACCATTCTTCTCCTGTCTCCTTGTGAATCATGCCTCCTTCCTTATATGTTTAACTCTTTCACTGACATGATATGAGGTACTTCAAGCTATATATATTCCTCAACCTCCTCCACTATAATAAAATCCTTGTTATAGATATGTTAGTACTCTTGTCTAGTATAACCCATCTTGTTATTTTTATCACTCCAGCAAAAAGTATCCACTGTACCCCGTTCCTCAACATCCATCCAATACAGCTATTGCTCCTATTGAAAGAATTTCAGAGTTACTCTGGATTTCCTTATGGCCATTGTTTTAGTTACTTTTTTGCTCGTTGCCGGAACAAATACCCAACTCTCAAAATGAGGGAAGGAAAGGTTTTTTAAGCTCACAGTTTGTGGAGGTTTCAGTCCATATTCGGCTGGCCCAAGGCTGAGTGGAACAGAGCAGAGAGCATCCAGTTCATGGCGGCGGAACAGCAACAAAATGGCAGCAGAGGCAGCCAGTCAATCAGGGCAGCAGAGCAGCAGCAACAGCTAGAGCTCCAGTCTGTCTCTCTGTCTCTCTTTATATTACATTCAGGCTCTCCGCCTTAGCTCCCGCCCTAGACTACACCCATAATCCCGGAAGTATTTCCACCCATAATCCCATCAGTACTAAAACCTATAATCCCAGGGATCATGGATCAAGTCTCAAACTCTAGCAGTCCCCGCCCAATGACTCCATGAGGCCTTGGGGGGACAACTACACATAAACCATAACAGCCATACATATACATTTTAAGTCCTTGTTCTTTATGACTTCACAGTGATAACTGGCATTGTTGACCAATATCTTTTCACGATATTTGCTTATCTAGAATTTCACAGCCTCACAATTTACTGGTTATCCTCTTAGATCTCTGGCAATTTCTTTTATCCCTCTTTTTCATGTACACTTTAAATAATACAGAAGATTATGTGAAGAACTGCTCTGCTTCTCTAATTTCATTCAGTGCCCCTCATTAACTGTAATCGCTTCAAAGAAGATGATTTGGAAAGCCATGTTTCTCAATCTCCTCTCCCATGAACTCCACATTGGAACTGAAATCTCTGATCTGCATATGCTACAAAATGATGTGCTGGTAAATTGTAAGACATTTTTTTTTTTTTCTGAAGAATAAAATGCCTTTGAAGTATGCCAGTTTCCATTGTGTAAATAATCCCATCATGGCTAATTTCCTGTGTTATATCATTGACTATGGAGCTGAGAAGATAATATGCAGAATCAGTTTCTTGGAATCCATGCACATGGGTAACAACATATGAATGCAGAAAAAAGCCTTGAATCTCAACATCCAAAATAAATTCATCATGTATTTAAATTGGTGAGTCTCTTCTGACTCTCCAGAGATTATTAATAGACATCAAAAAATTCCTTCATTATTTATCTTTGAAGGATTCACTTCCACATAGTTGTCCAGCTTGTACCTGTGATCTTGCTTAAAGGGACTAATACATCCTATCAAATAATTCTTCTTACACACAGATGTTTTCAGTCTTATTGGCTTCTTTACATGAAGCAAGTTTTTGAAGCATAGAAAGTTGAATAATTTATGCTAATATTATCAATTATTTGTTTTCTTTAATTTTTTACAACTCTTGTTATATGGTATAATTATTGTGTTTCAAGTGAGGACAGTTGGATTATAAAATATTTCTTACACTGGGGAAAGTAGGAGGATATTTTGTGTGTATTAACACACGCAAGCATATATACACACTCTGTAACTCTATTTAATAGAGTCTTTTACCACCACCTGGATTTTTCATCAGACAACCTATAATTCTACTATACGTACCCTCTAGGTGCCATATGTTGTAATTATATGGAGAGCCAAGTGTTTCTCTAATTAGATCATTTGGAAAAAAGGATTTAGAAACACCATGATGTGTATTTACTAGTAGAGATCTAATTAACTCTGGCATATTTGTGACTGAAATATGAGAATAAAGCTATTCAACAGAAATATTGGGGTTGAACATAGTATATACTCTCAGATCTTCAATGTTTACATGCCATCAGTCATCTAAACTATCTAATAAATTCCATTTCTGGAGATGACAAAGTTAGAAGGAACCTAAATTATGGACCTGTTCATATTGAGAAGACACAAAGAACTGCTGGTCTGGTTTTAATAACCAGTCACATCACTTCAGTTCTAATTGCTTTTAATTACATGCCACTTTAGTTTGAATATTTTCATGATCACTTAAATCCATTTGATGATACAGAGCTATTTCTTCTGAACAAAGGCCCTGCTGAGGTAAATCATGGACTTCATTTACCTCTTCTCCAAGGAGGCTAACAGGTTCTAGACTAGCCCTGCCATCAAACTATCACCTGTACCTCTCCTTCCATCCCTTCAGAACTATGGATCATAAAATTCCCAATTTGTTACTAATATGAGATGAATAAGACAAGTGATTCTACTGATATTAAAAGTACTGGCAACATTCCATTATTGTAAAGGGGAGGTAATAAGTGTTTTACTTTTACTAAGAGCTTTTTCTATTTTGAGTGGCTTATAGTTTCTTTCTGCAGTTGAAGGATTTCCATTTTCAAGAAAAACTATTGAAGGCATAGGCTTTGAATTAAGTGAGGTCTGGATCTGGATCTGAATCTAAGATCCAACTGTATCAAACTTTGGATCCTTAAGTATGCTAATACCCTGCTTGAGCCCTGGCTTCTTTGTACAGAGGTGAAGTTTCTAATAGGATTAATCTTATAACATTTTCACAAAGATTAAAAACACTCCTGAGACTGCTTAGTATAGATTATAGTTAAAAGCATAAAAAGGCCTAGGTATTGTGATTTATGAATGAAGATTGACGTTACTGATTTTTACAGATACTCACTTTTCTTTTTCTTTTTCTTTTTTGAGAAAAGGTCTCACTGTGCAGTTCAGGCTGGCTTTGAGCTCACTTTTGTAGCCCAGACTGGTCTCGAACTCACAGCAATCCTCCTGCCTCAGCCTCCTAAGTGCTGGGATTACAGGTGTGCACCACCACGCCTGGCTCAGCAGATACTCACTTTTATAGAGATAAAAATAATAGTCACAAGGGGCCCGGCAGGATGGCTCAGTGGTCTAAAGCGCCTGCAGGAGGCTGCAGGGACCGTGGTTCAATCCCCTGCACCACATGCTGCGCCAGCCCTGCCCTCAGGGCAGGCTGAGCCAGCCATAAAAATAAATAAGCAAACAAGCAAAAGTTCTGAAACAAGAAAAAAAAAATAAATATTAAAAACAATAGTCACAAGACAACTAGAAACATACTACAAGAACAAATGTAGGAAGCTACTATAATCCCCAAGTATCTCAATTAAAATTCGTATTCTGAGAATGAACTAGTGAGAAATGAAGATCAAAATCTCCTTTCACTTCGACGGATAGATTTTCCAAAGTTTCTTTAACTAGGCTGATTCATGATCTTTCTGTCACTACTGTTCTATATCCATCCACATTATCTCATAATGTTCATGATCTCTTATAAAAACCCTACAGAATCTTTCTATTGATGATAATTCTTCTATTTCTTTCTTTCTTTTTTTTTAACTCTTCTATTTCTTGCATCAGAACCTTACAGATAACAAGTCTTCTAACTGTCGGGACCCCTTTCCTATTCTTGTTTTCTGTATGTGACTTGCTCGTGTCTGTGCTTTAATAATGACTATATGTGAGTACAAGAGACAGTGTCACTATGAGTCTCTCCCTCTTTCCCTTCCTCTCTGGATCACTTTCTTTGACAGCAGATTACACTTAATTCCTTCTGGGAGTCAATTTTCTTAACCCTGTATGACTCTGCGAGTCTCTTCCCTGTATATTACCAAAGTGCTGCTGTGGGCTCTGTTTGGATTCTATTATTTCAGTTTGTGCTCCACTAATAGTTTCATTTCATATGTATACATGCTATCAATATAACTGTATTTTATAAAACCATTGGAAACAAGTCTCATGTTTCTATCTTCTCTTTCCTTCAATTGAGCTACACTTTTCATAACTTTTGTAATCATGCAGTTATAAGAAGGTCCCTATGAGAGACAAATGCATAAAGCATGGATCCCCAGCCAGGGATGATTCCAATACTTTACTGTTTGTTGAGAAATGTGGGTAAGACGTTTAGGTCTGCTTTACCTTCTACCATAACCATCCCTCATTGTCCATATCTGGATGATACTTGAAGCTCCCTGATCTCTAATTTCTCAAGGGAGTACAGACTTTTGTGGGAAATATTGGAGCCTTTACTCTAAAATGGGCAGGGAAATAATTGAGGGATCCAAACAAATTTACATTCCCTTCACTTTGCATTAGACAGGCCCAGTGAAAGTGACTACTTCATCAAACGTACACATCATGAAGGACAAATAAAAATAAAGGAAATTAAAATAAAATAATTTTATTATTTTAAATAAAATACTCAATGGGTGGCATGTTACTCAGAAGATCTTTTGTTACTCTACATTTCCTGAAACATTCCTGAAAAGTTGGCACAGCTTTTCTGAAGGGCCAGAGAGTAAATATTTCAGGCTTCAAGTCCTGGGCACACTCTATGGCAACTAACCAATCCTGCCCTTGTAGCAAGAAAGTGGTCATGCATGAGTTGCCAATGAATGAGTATGGCTATGATCAATAAAACTTTTCTTGAAGGCACTGAAATTCAACACTCACATACTCTGTGTGCCACAAAATGTTGTTTTTCTTTTGATTTAAGTTTTTATCATTAAAAATTTAAAGCCACTCTCAGCTAGTCTAGTTGTCCCCCCAAAGCTTCATGAAATCATGGGGTGGGGACTTCTACAGTTTGAGACTTGACTCATGATCCACTGGGGTTATGTATTTTAGTACTGATGGGGTTATCAGTCTGAGTACGGCTGGGATTATAGGTGTGGCCTAAGGCAGATAGGCTAAGGCAGAGACCCTGAATGTAATCTAAAGAGAGACAGAAAGATAGACTAGCGCTGTTGTTCTGCTGCCCTGATTGGTTGGTTGCCTCTGTCACCATATTGTTGCTTTTCCTCTACCATGAACTGCTGCCTCTCTGCTTCGGAGCCAGCCAAGTATGGACTGAAACCTCCAGCAACTGTGAGCTAAATAAACATTTCCTTCCTTCACTTTGGGTGTTGGGTATTTGTCCTAGCAACAAGTGAAAAGTAACTAAGACAGAAGTTCATATAAGACAATAAGAACTGAAAACTATGAAAGGATGGAAGATTTCTTGCAGAGAACATTCATGAGAGATACTGCAAAAGCTTTTCAAAATCAAGTGGTTGGCTTAGGAGATAATATGGCAGCCTAACCCTGCCTGGCAAGTGTGAGACCCAAGTTTGATCCCTGTTACCGCATGCTGTGAAGGCCCAAGAACCCTGGGTGTGCTATGTAGGACTGAAACCAGGCATGGTGGTGCACACTTATAATCCTAATGCTGGGGCAGCTGAGGTTGTGTAGCAAGGCCCTGTACCAAAAAATTTTTTTTTAAAAATCAAGTGTTATTTTTAAATTGGCAAACCGATTTTTTTTTTATATGAGAAGTCCAGACAGACAGACAGACAGACATCCTGGGGAATAGACAATAATATGTTGTTAGGAGTGATATACATATATCTATATCTATATCTATATCTATATCTATATCTATATCTATATCTATATATCTATATATCTATATCTATATCTATATCTATATCTATATCTATATCTATATCTATATCTATATCTATATATATGCATAGTTATGGATGACTAGTGCTTGTCTGCTTAGTTCCTGATAAGACCAAAGTGAGTTCCTGTTTCCTTAAGTTTTCTATTTTCTGAGACCTTTAGGTTCCAATTTCCCCCTTTGGTTTCCTGGTCAAGAATAAAGTCACCGCTTTCCCATTAGCTGACCGCGGGCTCACTTCCCCGTTAGCTGCCTGAGGGCTCACTTTCCATTAGCTGCCCGCAGGACCCGCACCATCCCGAAACACCCCAATCACCTTCCCCAATCCCCCGAATAACGTACGCTATTGGCTTCTGTGAAACCTGCTTGCTGAATCCCTCATTAGCATAGACAGTCTTAAAAACCCGTACCCACTGAGGCTCGGGGTCTCTCTCCTGGGGGGGGGGGGTGACCCTACACCGGCGTAGCCAGAAAAAGCGCTATAACACCTTTATAATAAAAGAGCTCTATAACACTTTAAGGCACCGACTCTTGGCTCATCCTTCTGCCGACGTCTCCAGGACCTAACAATGTCACACAAGTAGAAAAGGAGTCTGGATAGTCTTAGGTAGTTGCCGCCTGACTTTGGTCATCGTTCTAACTCTGATTGTAACATAACACAGTGAACAACACTGAAGTGGAAAAGCCTGTGGTTGAGTATGAGTATGAGTTCATGGAGTCTTCCACAGGACTGTATCATGAACAAATGTTTCATGAGAAACATTTAAAAGCAAATCTCCTTAAACTTGATTGTAACTGCACTTGAGGGAAGCTTAAAGCCATAACAATTTAGTTCATGGCTGTAGGAGATACAAGCTGAGGTAACAGGAGAAAGTTCTAGGTCTGGATTTGGAGAGCAAGATAAGCTCTCTCTATTTTTATAACTGCACATGCAAAATTAAAGTGAAATAGTACTACCAATAAGCAGGGCAACAGATTCTAACTAGAGCAATGATGCTAACAGTGCTTTGATGTTGTTTTGCCTCCTAGGCAGGATTTCCATTATTATGGAGATGAACTGCCTCTAATTATTGCAATAACATAATTGTTCCCCAGGGCAGAATTCCTAATAACAGCTATATAGCTCTGCAGCAACTGTACAAGATATCTGGAGGGCAGATTTCTCATTAAGAGCACATATATAGACATTCTGCCTCCAGAAGAGCAACTAAATGCCTGAAGTAATAAACTTTCCTTTCCACACTAGGATTCCATCAGCCTTCTGGGCAAATACCTGCCATCACATTTGCTCTGCCTCTCAGCCTGCCAACATCTTCAGACCTGGACTTCACACCTTTATCCAATATGGAGTTTCACAGCCTTGTGCTGGGATTTCTTCCCGTGTCTTACAAGAATTTCAACACTTTTAAAGGCCTTTGGGAAGAAATGCAAATCAGGACCATGATCTAATTTTGCCTTGGAGGCAGATGTCAGTGTCTCTAGACAAGACCCATGAACATGAGTTTTATTCCTATTTGGGTAGAATATTTTTGCAGAATGCTAAATTTGATCTAATTGTACTAGTAGGGCCACGCAAACCTAAGTATGTTTCAGTATGGGAAGGACCATGAAAGCTTATACAGTTTCATTGTCCCTTCAAAACAAGTCCACAGTGGCCTAAAAGTGCTCTGCCCAAGATGATGTTAAAAGAGTCCTAAAACAGAAGTCACTTGTGAGTAAAAATTGGTTAGAAGAACCAAACGCTTGCTCCTTCTAGCACCTTTCTACTCCCTTGGCTTCTGTTAGTTTTATTCTCCTGGTTGTTATCTCATCTCATTTTTTTCAAGCCTTTTACTTCAAGCCTTTCTGCAGTCTCCATGTTTTCACACATTGAGTGTGACTGTTCCCCAGGCTTCCCGCCTTTGACCCATAGGTATTTTCATTCTGTAAGACTGTCTGTGTGAACTTATCCACTCCATAGATCCTTACTGATGACGAGGTCTAGGTCTGTGTCTCTACCCTCCAACTCAGACCAGCATTTCCAATTCTCTACTAGATACGAGTTCATTGAGTACTTACTCCTTACCACCAGTGCTCTAGAATGAAGTGTTACAGAAAGAACAAGTTCCCACAAAAGGCTCACTGAATGACAACAGTCATTCAGAGTAGAACAGGAAACCAGAGGTCAGCCTCAGACCAGGGAGGAAAGGTTGCCTTTGAGAA
>PVJA010005653.1:19862-77935 GCA_004027025.1 Myocastor coypus
TTTTTTTTTTTTTTGTCTTTTTGAGACAGGGTCTCCCTATGCTGTTCAGGCTGGCCTTGGGCTCACTTTAGTGGCCCAGGCTGGTCTCGAACTCACACTGATCCTCCTGTCTCAGCCTCCCGAGTGCTGGGATTACAGGCATGCGCCACTACGCTCGGCTTATAGATATGTTCTAATACTTAGAATAGTAAGGTACTAAACAGATATTGTTTAAAGCAAATGAACATTCACTCTCACACACATAATACACATGTGTGTGTACATGCATAACTGATGATTTCCTGCAATTAACAATCTGATTGGATAGAGAGGGGGAGTACAATTTAATTTTTAAAGTGAATATGTAGTATATTCAGGGCATGTACTATAATATGAAAGCTTTTGGAATTTTACCACTTTAGACAGATTAGAGGAAAAAATGTTCTGTGAGAAGGTGACTCTTGAAAGGAAATGTGCATCTGTGTGTGACACTGCCATGTACAGGCACCTCAAATTCAACATGTTAATATTAACCTCTCTATTTCCCTGCTCCAACTCGTTCTTTCTGTATTATAGCAAATGACATTACCATCCATCAGCTTTTGAAGTTGGGGTCATTTTTTTGTTTTTTCTCCCTTTCAATCTTTCTGCTTAAAATATCAATAAGTGTTTGAACTCCTACTCTGGAAGAGCATGTATATTCAAATCTTCTCACTTCACTCTCAGACACTAATATGGTTCAACTCCTCACAACTGCCACATTAGGCTGCTGCCCATGCTGGCCTTGCTGTATCCCTAATCTTACTTCACCCTGATTCTTTCTGCAAGTTGCAAACAAAGCACTCTCTCCAAAGTAAGTGCATGACTGTGCACTTCTTTACAGAAAAGTTTTCCATTTTTTCTGGTTCTACACTAAACTCTATGGACAAAATATAAGGCTTCCTTTTCTGCCCTACGTTTGTATGCCTTCTCAATATGTCCTTGGTGCTGAGCAGAGGGTTTTATGTGAATCAAGTTCCTAAGCAAGGCTTTGTTTCTTGAATGAAAGCAGAGTTTGCTGGTTCAACGATATTCATGCTACTGTTCTGAAATAATGCCTGTGACATGCAAGGAATAGGTTTGAGATTCTTCTCTGAAACATTCAGTGGCAAGCTACACATAGTTATTATCAATTGACATAATGTATTAACTTAATGTCTAAAAGGGAGGATAAAAATTCTCAGGCCTAGTAAGAATAAGAATCTTTGGGCTGGCCAAATAACTCAGCAGATTAAAGCACCTGCAAGCAGGCACGGGATCCAAGGGTTCAATCCCTGGGCCTGCCATGTTGTGCCATCTCCAGGGCACACTGAGAGGGCAACTGAGACTGGGCGTGGTGGCATGTGCCTGTAATCCTAGTTTTTGGGAGGCTGTAAATAGACAGATTATTGCCAGTCTGATCTAGCAGTGAGACTCTGAACATCCTGTACACCCTTCCCTAAGATAAAAAAGAATATTTGTTTACATTTTTAACTAGAGTTAAAAATTTCACTTATTTCTTTTAAGTGGGAAGTATTTTCTCTAAGTGAATTTTCTAGACAAGTAAACTTACTGCTTTAAGCACTAGAGTAATTTTTTAAAACCAACGGCAGGATGCAGTTTTTCTATGACATGTTGTATACTTGCTTGTTTTATTAATCTAAGGTCAATGAGGGTAACTTTTGTCCCTTAGAGATATGACAATATTTATCATCCTTCTCACTGAGGCAAAGAAAGGTATTTATTCTCCTATTTATGCTGCTTTTAATTCTGAGTGACAGAGTTTCAGAAAGGCATAGAAGGAAATGACCAGGAAGGATGATGTCAATATCATATGAAGGACATCAGAAATAATTGGGATATTCAGAATTGCAAAAGAATTGAAAGGGGGCATAAGGGTATACTGCCAGTACATAAAAAGTATGGGTGGTCGCGGAAGGAATTACATTTGTCAAATAGATGCAAAAAGCAGTGTCAAAACTGAGTGAAGTTCCAAGAAGTGTAATTTTCTAGCAGTTAATTATGTCTCCTCATTAGAAGTAACTGAGGAAGGATGAAGTTTCGGGCACTATGTAGATCTCTGTCCTGGAATGAAGTTGCAATGTCTGAGAATTTAGCATAGTTCCCATCCAGGGTGTATTTTCTCTTCTTCTGATAAAATCACCTTGATTTCTTTTGAGAAAACTTGGTTCCATTTCCAATTCATGTGGTTTGAGGTAGGGATTCCCTGTATGCTTCTGATAACAAGCACATAACCCACATCTGCCTAGTTAATATATCAGGTAATAAGATACTCACCGGATATGAGTGAATTGTAGGAGAACAATGATCATAGCAGATTCATGTGATCCTGTGACAATCTAGTCAGCGACTGTTATGACATATTGGAATGAAGAACAATGTGGGGCTGTCAGTAGCCCGCCCACTACTGGGAGAGGAGGATCTGTTACTAATGGAGCCCACATAGCTGAATGGACTGATGAGACCCAACAAAAAAGCCGGTGTTCGGCTGGCACTGTAAAACCACCTTGAACCCTGAGATACCAATACTTGTAATCCACTCCTGGCTTTCCAAAAGAAGTGATCCAATTAATTTCCCTTCACAGTATAAAGCCAGTTTTGAGTTGACTATTTCCCGCTTACAACACACATAGTTCCATCCTGGCTAATGCAGTGGGCTAACTACCTGCTTATAATTCTAGGATTCTGGGTTTATAATAATGAGGCTGCTATTTTCATATTTTGGTATTTTTGCTGTAGACTAATACCCATCTTATTTGCCTCAAAGGTTTTCTGTTCATGAAGTCAAAGTAAACAAAATAATCAACCTTATTCAGTTAGCAAGCCTAATTGCTTAATTCATCCTAGGATTCCGAACTTTTGTTTTGTGGTGACTAGAGATCTCACCAGAGAACTAAAATACTTGGGCTTTGGGACAGGCTTTCTCTGATTTTGCCTGTATTCTGACTGCTAGTCAAAAATACAAGACAAGAAAGGTTTTATATATATAGACATGCTGCCTACCCAGTAACAAAACTTGTTTGAACTTTTCATCTTCCATGTAGATGCTTGACTTACTACAGATAAGGCCAGTATGAACATATATTAGATTTATAAACAAATAGAAAACCAAAATAGGAACATATAAATACATTCTCAAATAACATACTACCATTAAGTTCGTAATTCTGAATCTATATCCTCTGAGTTAACTATAACATATATGATTAAACAAAAGAAAAACTTGAATTGCTGACATGTTGTATCTTACTCTTGGACTATAAACTCATGTGTAGGTAGTCAGTTACTTAAAATTAGAATTAAATATCACTTAATTAGTACAGTTTGAGCAAGTATTTAAAATAAAAGCATTACTAAAAAGGGAGTCTCAGGCTGGGCACAGGGGCATGGTTATAATCACAGCCATTCCACAATACGAGGTTCAAATCTGCCCTGTGTAAGTAAATGAACAAGCAAGACTCTATCTAGGAAAGTATGTGGAGCACTGGGCAGGAGCGAACCTCTGCGCAAAGACCTGGGGTCAACTGCAAGCAAGTAAAAGTATGTTTGATCATAAAGCTGGGTTATGCCAGTGTTTTCTACTTAAAGGTTTAATAAATTTTAATCCAACAGTTAAAGACTTGCCTTTTGAGTTTTAAGGTTCTGAATCTCAAAAAGGATAACAAGGTACTATCTTAGAGACTATTATTTACTCTACCCAGATGAAGCATGCTTCATCTTGGTCTGTGTGTCAACTTGTTCACACCATGCGAATTCTACAATTTGTTACTCATAAGCCCCATCTATTAATTGTTTGGCTTACTTGTCTACGTAATTTTCTGTCCTTTCTCAAAAAAAAAAAAAAAAAAAAAAAAAAGGAGGAAAAGAGAACTTTATCTCTGACAATGAGGGAACAAGAAAAAACTATTTCTTAGTTTACATCTTTACAGAAATTATGCAGTGCTCAACACTGCTTATGTTTTTCTCAGAAGTTAAAAAGTAGTGATTTTTGGAATAAACTTGGTCTAGGGATATGTGTTCTATATTGCTCTTGCATTAAAACAATTTTTTAAAATAGCCATTATGCATTTAAACATTGTCTAGTTGTTCTTGAAAAATATAGTAGAATGGCACCAGTGCTGCACCTCCATGTGACCAAAGAGCAGGCCTCACCCGGATGAAGCACACAGTGACTTCCCCAGCACCCCACTTTATATTACATCTGGCCACAATTTGAATATATTTCTACCACCAAATTCAGATTAGCTAGTTAATATGTTTTGGATGAGGGAAAAGGAGGTGCACAGCTGCGAGAGTCCAGTCCCCATATGGAGAATGATGTGCTAATAAGATAGTTTGGGGCTAGCCAGTTGATACGGGGGGGGGGGGGTACATGGCAGGAACTGGGTAATGATGGGCAGTATCCTCAGCTTAAATATTCTTTCAGTGTCAACTAAATATTGTAGCATAATTGAACCCTGTTAATGAAATCAAAGGCATAATGGGAAAAAACAACTGAACAGAAATATTTGTGGTAAGATGAGGGGTGGAAACAATCAATTAAATCCAGTTGTCCTATAAAATGCTAAATATTGTAAATGTTGGTTGTTATTTATACTTTTAGTTTCCTCAAAAATGTTCACATGGAAGGAGGACAAGGGAGGGGTGAAGGAAAGGAAGATGGGATTAAAAAGGAGCAGGAAGAAAAAATGAAATAAAACTTTTGTAAATAAGGAGGGGAAGAGGCTTTGAAGAGAGTGGAGAGAATGAGGAAATAAGAAGCAAGACACATCGGATACAAGTACCACTCCCGAGAATGGATGTTATCAATATGTGATTCTAAAATGTACCAATAAAAATTTTAAAAATAACATGCTTCATACTGATATACTATTTTCCCAAAGATAATTTAATCATCTTCCAGCAGTGATTAAGCTATGACATTGTTTAAAATGTGACTGTCTCTTCTCTGGCACGCAGGTAGATGACATTTTTCTTTCAGAGTGCCAGGCTATGTGACTGGTTTTGGCTCACATATCTTTAATAACCATGCATATCTGGCTCTCTCCCGGTGCAATGGCAATGTTCCAGAGAGCGCCGCTCCACCAGCTCATCCTTAGAGCCAAGCACAGCCACTGTGGACCGATGGCTGTGCAGCAGGAATGAGAAATTGCCTTTTGCTGTTGAAGGCCACTGTGCTGTATTTATTCATGCAGCACAGTTCATCTTTTTACTCGAGGTATAACAATGACCATGGATTCACTCATTTTCATTTTCTGGTATGTCTGTCAACTGCCCATATTATTGTATATTTGAATCATTTAAAAATATAGCCTTATGGCTGGCCAAATAGCTCAGTGGATTAAAGTGGCTGCTTAGACAGACACAGGGGCCCAGGGTGCCCTGAGTTAGCGATAGAGACTGGGCATAGAGGAGCATGCCTGTAATCACAGCTCTTGGGAAGCTGTCAACAGCAGGACCACTATGAGTCTGATCTACGGAAGTCAGAATATATATTCTATAATATATATAATCTTATTAAGCACAATGCCTATGGGATATGCTAGTTATATTTCAATTATGTTTAAAGTAAATTGGTGACTGTTAAAAGTAATGTCACATATTACATCTTTGGAAATACTGAGGTGAAATAGGAAATGAACCTGATATTTGAGGCTGCAAAACAAGCAATAAGGCTCCTGATTTCCAAGTTTATCTCTAAATCTGAGTGTTATTTCAGTCTCCAGTGAGCTGTGCTGCTCCCTCCATAGACCCAGAATCAGTACATCATGAATTTAACGTGTGCGAATACACCACCTATAAACCATATAAGGTTTGTTTACAAAAATCATTACAAAGGACAACATCATCAGCACAATGATCTAATTTTATATGTAAATTGGAGGGGCACAGGTGTAAAGGGTGGATACACGCATGCTCTTACAGATTTCCTTATTGCAACCTTGAGTACTTGACCTTTAGCATCAATTAAAATCATTATGTATACAAGTGGCAAACCTTGTCTGATGATAACAAACGCAGACTCATACATAATTACCATTTTCCAACAGATTGAGCAGATTACAAAAAAGAATAGAAGACATTTTATAGGGGTGACAGCCAAAGGAAGCTTTTAGAGATGTGTGCTACTTTGTACAATCTGATGTCAAACTCCAAGCAACCCACACATGCTTGCATTGTCTAAATGATATGCTCTCTAGAGGTAATCTTATATATAGTAGCAAATAGAGATGCAGAGTTTGGATGCTAGGAAAAATGTAGTGTTTAACACATGTAAATATAACAATGAGGAAAACAGGCAGAATAGTAGGCTAATGAAGAATGACTTTTCAAAATTTTAGATATTTATCAGCCCAAAGGGGCTAGGGGGGTAGCTCAGGGGCACAAGTGCCTGCCTGGCAAGTGCAAGGTTGTTAGTTTGAACCCCAATCCCACTAAAAAAGCCTCTATAAGCCCAAAAATAGAGACTAATAGGAGACAAATGGCTATTCCCAAATATTTGAAGAGCTGTAGCAGAAGAATTGGACTTCTTTGTGTGTGTCAAAGGAGATAGGGCAGAGAAGAATGTACAAATCTATAAAGAAATATGGTCAAATTAAGGAGTATATTTCTAGCCACTCATTTCTAAGCATCTTTAGTAGTCTGCAGAGCCATCATGGGCTCGTACTCTGCAGTGTCCCGATATTGAGAAGAAACATGAAGACCAATAATTTATAGCGTTACTTATAGAACTTCAAGTTTTTGATTAACATTTAGCTCAGGAATAGTGGGCACTAAAATCTCTCTTCATTTACTAGAATTACATAATAAAAACCATAGGGATTATGAAAAAGACAGAGTCAGGATAGACCTGCCCAGTATTTATATATTAAGAGAACTAACAAAACAATAACCACCCCAGTTAATATCAATTTCACAGGCCAACAAATTATTGCAGGTTAACTAAATACGAAGAACATTTCAAAATGTTACCTTTCATTTTCTCTTAACACATCCCTTCCTTTCTTCCAGGTATAGACAGGTTTTGGAGATGCTTTGGGCTTACATTCAATAACAACTTCACCTCCCACTTTGACCAGAGTTACTCTTTTCAAGAGAGTTCTCGAGAAGTCTGGACCTGCAGCTAGAAGACAATATTAAAAGTAAAATGAGGTATTTTTGAAGAAAAGAACTATGTGATCATTTTCTTTTTTGCTATTTTTTTACCCTGTAGCATACTTGCTGTCATTTTTTAAATCATATTTTATTTTACTTTATTTTAAAGAGCAAAATAAAAAAACCAAAAGCAAAACAAAGACAAACATAACATATAACAATACACACAGTACAGATTTTCAAAGCAATAATAGCAAATTAACAATGGTTGTTATATTACATAATTTATTGCCAAATGTGTTGCTTGGATTAACAGATATAGGTATGCAAGATTAGACAAATAATTGAACACTAATGCTTCCTTTCAAATCTCAGACCCACATGTATAAACATCACATTGTTTCCTTAGTGTAAGAACCTGAAAGAATAAGTAAGATCTATTATAAAGGTATAATAGATATAGTAAAACAGAAGAAAACTGAACATAAGGAATAAACAATGAAGATGAGGGAAGGGAAAAATAGGGAAAAAAGGAAGGGACAGGAATCAAGCAAGTGTATATACAAGATAGCTAAGATGATTGTACTATTAATTCCACCAGTTCCTTGAAAATAGCAGTTAATGCTTACAATTTTCACTGTGCTGTATCTTGATCATGAGAGATGAATGCTAAATGTGTTCTATAGCAATGTGTGGGTTCTATAATAACTTCTGATTTGTTCAGTAATCTGTAAGTTTTACATATTAAAATTCATCAGTTACATAAATATAGCTTTATCAGTTGGTATACTCTAATATTAAGATGAAAATATGGAATATTTTCATCCTTCCACTAAAAATATTTTTAAAAATATCACTGATGTTCAAGTAAACAATAATTTTAAACTTTCACAATGCAAAAGGAAAAGAAACAAAACATGAAAATCTGTGACACATTTGTTTTCCAGATTGTACAGGCTAAAACATGCTCACTCTGATAGTTACTGCTTCTGGTCTGACACCTAGCGTATTGTGTGTGTGTGCATGTGAGGAGTGAGGGCCACTAGGCGGTGTTTTGAAATATCTCTGTCTTCATCATTTATGAGCTTCTCCTTAGCAATTGCATAGTTGACCTTTATGCTACTCGTGGTAATACAGTGCTTGTTCCATTTAGGAGAATTGGTGACTTGATCTTGGAGCAGAGGTGATTTGGAAATAATAGTTCATGTTGATCATTACCTTAAAACAGCCCTCATATTGATACAAGCTATCCAGTTACCCTAAAATCATAGAAAGGAATAGACATTTAACTCAAAAACAATATACTGCATCTGTATCCTCATGGAAAAAAAACGTGGCCCTTGTGAAAAAAATCTCTTTTATCTTCTGAATTAACTGAAATAACATGTGAGGAAGAATTTTGGATGAGTGGATATAAAAATTTTACCTCCCTGAAGTTTGAGTTGGTAGAACTTAAAAGTTTAAATCATTTTGAATATACAAATTTAATTTCAAACCACAAATTACTTAAGTGGGGACTGAGTGTGTGTATGTGCATGTGTGTATGAGTGTGTGGGGGGGGGGCAATTTCTACCCAAATAGTTAGCTAGTGATTTCAAAAGATAAAATGTCAGTAAGTCAAGTTAAATTTTTATTAAGTGCTTTTGTGATACAAATATTTTCAGTAATTTTCTAAAAACAAATTAAGATGGAAGGGTTACCTTTTAGTGGGGGTGATGCAATGTACATCTTGGGCTAATAGTATTATGTGAAGGTGAAGCTAATTACATGAATCTAGCAGTCAACTGATGGTTACTCTAAGTACTTTGAATTTATGAGAGGGTCACAGTTCAAATAGTACTTCAGTAGTGATAAATTCAACTATTAAATAGAGTCCAGGCATAGACATTTCTGCTATGAAGAACCACATTCCTAGCATGATCTGCAGAATTACAAAATAAAAGCCATAGGGTTTATGAAAAAGATAGGATAGGCCTGCTCAATATTTATATATTAAGAACACTAACAAAACAATAATCATCCCAGTAAATATCAAGTAAGAGCAAATATAAAGGGTCATTAAAAAGACAACTTATCTTTATCAGAAACAAGTTCTACAAAGAAAATGATGAGACTGTGTGTGGGAAGACAGTTTGCTGGAAGACAGAGTCAAGATAGCTAAGCCAAAAAATAAGCGTAAACCAAAGAAAGACTTAAAATTACACAACAGGCATGGCTATGTTGCAGCTCTTGGTCAGACTATACCAAGCTGAAGGATGTAGGGTGAATGGATAATTACAGGAGTGGGCTTTTTCCCCTTAGCTATGTTGATGGCATTAGGCTGTGTCTTTAGTTGCTTGTACTTAGTAAAATACAGCAATAACTCTACTATTAGTGCTATAGTGACATCATTCTCCCTCTTACTTATCCTGTATAAGCCCATTTTTGTCATAACAAAGTGTGTTAGCAGGATAATTCCTTCCATTTCAGGAAACCATACAAAGTTACACAAAAATGTAAAGAAAAAAGTTAAACCTTCAAGAAGATTTTTAAAGGATATTTTTGACATAGTTACAAATATTCCTCATATAAAAATATCTGCCTATATCTACATCTTCTTACACACATTTTTTTTACCACTCTAGGGAGATATTTTTCATCTGTTAAGGTGCAATTCTTCTGTTGCATTTAAAATGAGTTTCTATAAATCAAAAGATGTGCAGTACATGGGTGCATTTGTTAAAAAAACTATAGTATTGCTTTTAGAAGACTTGAAAGAGCATGACATCAGACACATAGAGGCAAAAAATATCTAGTTTGAGAGGTATATTAAGTATTTATGTACATATTACTTTTAGGATGTTAGATATAAGACTAAACATACCCGTCAATAAAATAAAATTATAAATCAAATTGTTTTAGTTTGTTTACTTAATTTGCGGAACCAGTATTAACTGTAGTAACCAGTATTAGCTGATTGTGTCAACAAGATTAAGCCATGTTCAACGAAATGGGCTTAGTGCAGTTCTGGGTGTGAAAGGCCCACCCTACAGAAGATTGTTGCTAGATACTTATCTTAGCTACTCTGCTCTCGTTGCTGGAGCAAATACTTGACACTCAAAATGAAGCAAAGAAAGGTTAATTTAGTTCACAGTTACTGGACGCTTCAGTCTGTATTAAGCTGGCTGCAAGGCAGAGAAGAACAGGGCAGAAAACGACCTTTCATGGTGGCAGCTAAGAGCAAGAGCATGGGGAGAGAGCTAGCAGCTGCTCAAGCAGCTAACTTCTTATTTACATGGAAATGCAAATCACCTGCCCCAGGAGAGGGGCAGCCCCCATTTCCACAATAATCAATTACAAATTGCAGAAGCTGCCCTATGACTGCATGAGGCTTTGGGGGGGGGCACCTATACACAAACCATAACAACACTATAAAAGAGGAAGGAAGAAGGGAGGATTTTCTGTTTCTTGTGAGGAGTCTTGTCTTACTGCACCTTGGACATTTACTCCTGGCTTCTAGGCCAGACTTGTAAGCCTTCCAGGGCAGACAGTTCAGTCGTCAGCACTTAGTCTTCAGCTACTTATGCAGCCCCTTTCTCTCCTCACATAGACTCAAAAGGGATCCTACAGTAGGCTTCAGGCCTTCAGCTGGGTCCCTTGGGTCACGCCCATGCTGACAGCCCTTTTGTACTCTTCCACATCTAACACTGTGTGCCATCATTGTGTAAGCCATTCTTGTGAATTTTCATGTATTTGTACACATACTTTTAAATCTATCAATTGTCAATATAAACTGCAGTCCTTCCTAGGGCAAATTGTCAGACCACTATCAATTTTTGAATAAACATGTTAATGTGTTTCTTCATACTATGCCATTTGGTGACCACTTTTGGCATATGACATGCTGTTGAGCCTGCAGGGTAATTTTTTCCCTAATGGTACTGTATATGTATTATGATCTCCAAATATTTCAGGAGACACTCAGAAGAAAGGCAAAACGGGACTATTCAGTTTGATATTCAGAGAATGCAGTTTTAGAAATTATTGGCAATCTCGTCATATAGCACTATTAGAATGAAACTTGAATTGTAAAAATTTGTGTAGCTGAACGATGAAACAAGTAGGTTTTCCAAAGTTCAGAAAAGACAGAACCAATGATCAAACTATTCATATAAGTCTGAGAAGAGCTCAGATCCTGGGAGATCTTCATTTACTAAATTTAATATCTAAGGTTCTTTGTTGTTGTTGTTGTTACCAGGGATTAAACTGAAGACCTTACACTTTCCAGGCAGGAGCTTGTCCCACTCTGCTATCTCCCTGACCATTATGTCTAATCTCTAAGGAGTATAATACTTTTAACTTGTGCCATTCCTTCAGTGTCGGAAGTCATGCTATAGGATTCTTCTTTATGGCAAACTGAAGTTTTTACCACTTCTTGTTTTCATTATGCTTAATTAAAAATTATCTAGAGAAGCATTTCACTGAGAGATAACCCCATGTAATTCACACATATTAGTTTTTTATTGATGAAATGACTCTTGGTCACATGTTAAGGATATCTTAAGTGGCCAACAGTATCTTTGAAAAAAGAAGTTCTCTCTGTGTCTGAATTACTTCCCTTTCTCAAGACAAAGAGTAGATAACTTCTTAACTGGATATGCAGTGGCAGTGCCATTTGGGTATGACATGGGCATGATATTTTACTTTGTTACTAAAGAGAAAAGGATAATGATACATGCCTATTCTATCAGAGCTGCTCCTTAGAAACATCCTTGGTAGCACTTGCCAGCTGATGAGACTCGTAAGTCTAGCCCCTTTCGAAGTCCAGAATTTCATATTACTTTAACCTTTATCTATTGTTTTTTGGTACTGTGAATTGAATGCAGGACCTCATACTTGCCAGGCAGGCGCTTTGCCACTGAGCTATCTCTCCAGTCTGATCTACTATCTTTAACCATTAACTCATCATCTTATCAAAAAAAAAAAAAAAAAAAAAAAAAAAAAAAAAAAAAAAAAAAAAAAAAAAAAAAAAAAAAAAAAAAAAAAAAAAAAAAAAAAAAAAAAAAAAAAAAAAAAAAAAAAAAAAAAAAAAAAAAAGCCTGGAGTAAATGTATTAATTTAAATATTTCCACTAGTAAAGAGGTAGTGCTGCTATCAGATTGAAAGACTCAAGTTTCTCCTAGTTGGCCAGGTGATTATATAGAAGGCCGGCTTTATGTCTGAATTCCTCATTTCATAATGGTAGGCTCAAGAAATGTGGCCTCCCTGTTCAGAAATAACGTTTAGAAGGAGGTACTTCATAGAACTCTGAAATATACAATTTCTTCCTTCCATTCTCATCATAATGCATCAATACTAATGTCCTCACACCCATTCCCTACATGTTTTGGTTTAATTCACTAAAAAAACTAAATATAGTATAGTGTGAAACCTTGTAGGACTTTTTTTTTTTTCCACCGTGCACTTTTTCCATAGTGCACTTGAGAGATACCCAATTGCTTATGTCTATCAGTAGTTCCTTTTTATTGCTGAGTAATACATTGCAGTGTGGATAAGAAATACCTCTTTAGGGTTGGCATTGCAGGCTCTGCAATAACTGCCAAACACTTGCGAGAACAGGCACCATTTCAAGATTTTTCAAGGCTCTCTTTGCCAACAAGGATTAGGCATAGATTTTTTTCCCTTTTGACGAAAGGTTTGCAAAGTCAAAAATTAGTTGCATAGACATGGGAAGAATTCTTATTTCAAGAAAAACATTTACAGCCTTTTTAGAACATCATTTCCTATAGAATAATCAATAAGATGATAAAAAATCATTCCTATATTATGTCTTAACTACAGATTCAGTTCTGAAATGCTGGTAAGGCTCTTTTGATGTTTCCTATTTACACAAAATAATAAGTTTTTCAAAACATGTTACCACATTGATCTTCATCCAAATTAATGATATTGAGTTCAAATTCGTAATGAAGGAGTTCATTGTGTTTGGCACAGTGTCCCAAAACCTTATACAAATCTATGTCCTTCATTGGACAAGAGGTATACATTGTTGCAATGTCATATTTGATATAAGTAACATTTTATGTGAAAGAAATGTGTGATAAATACACAGAAAAGAGTTTTCACACAAGGGAACACTGAGTGTCCTAAAAATCCATGGTTGAGAAATTGTGGGTCTCATTAATCAGCTCTTATTAGACCACAACTTCCTTTAAGGTGGCAATGTGTATCAACCCTTGGCCATAGCGTACTGCTTTAAACAAAGTAGACAGTCAATATTTAGTAAATTCACATGTATTGCAGGAGAAACATCAAAGATTCATTTTAAAATAGGAAGTTTCTCTCTTTGGTGTTGTATGTGAATGCACAACCCTTCCTTTCTTGCAAGCAGGGTGGTAAATGTCTTCTTGCATGTCTGCCCTATGCTCAGGACATTTTGGCCTCTATAGAGTTTGACCTTTAAAATGGCTTGTATCTAGGATGTCTCCCCTGCCAAGTTACTTGTATTCAGAAGTAATTGGATCATAAGAGAGCTATCATTGTAACTAACTTGCTGTTAGTAGGTGGGGCCTGGAGGTGGGTCAACGGTAACATGACCTGGAAGGTTGCACTTCCCTCCCTAATTACTCCCTTTACTCTCTGCTTCCTATCCACCATGATGTGGACAGTTTTCCTCTGCTGCATCATTCTGCCACAGTGTTTCTGCCTTGGAACCAGCTGACCAAAGCTTATAACCATCAGTCAAATTATACCCTTCCTCCTTTACAATGTAGGCTTCAGCTATTGAGTCCCAGAGACAGGAAAGTGGCTATGGATGATTTTATCCTCAGAGAAGTATGAATGTTGGCCATTACTTTGTCTGACCATATGGCTCAGAAGCCTTTGTAACTGGATTGCTGGAGGAGCTTGGGAAGGCTTAGAGACAGAAAAGCAAACTTGGATAGAAGATCCTAGCTGTAGGTCAGAGAAACAGAATACTGATAGAAATGTAGACAGTAAATGGCAGATTCAGGAGGTTTGAGTTGGAAACAGGAGTCCATTGGCAGCTGAACTCAACAGCATGTGTGGTATGTGCCATAGGAACTTTGTCTATATTCTGGCTCTGTCCTGACACTTTGTGGAAGACATAAATTAAAGACAGTGGACTAATAAGTCTGGCTGACAGAATTTCAAGGCAGCCTAATGTTCATGCTGTGACATGAGTACTGTTTGCTATTTCTAGCTGGGCTTCTAATGAGAATCAGGAGCAAATATTAGAAGCAACAAATGCAAAATATTTTTAGTTTCAGGGAAAGAAAAAAGAGCCTAAAGAGTTAGAGCCATGAACATCATGGCTGCTACAGAGATTTGCATAAAAGTAGCAACATGGAATATTTGCAGAGAAAAGCTGCATTCAATAAAGAAAACCCTCTTAACAGAGGCTTGCAGATAGCAGTACTGAGTTTAGGCCCTTGGAGCTGACAGCTCAACTGGATGCAAATGGTGGTCATAAAACTACAGGATTGAGTGCCTACTCTGCTGGGTTTTCCTCTTTCTGTGGCCATATTTTCTTCTATCCAACTCTTTCTCCCCTTTGGAATGGGAATATTCATCCTGTGCCATTTAATTTTGGAAGCGGTTAAATTTATTTATTTATTTATTTATTTATTTAGTATTTACAGAAGCTCATAGGTGAGAGTTTGCCTTGAGACTCCAAGGAGACTTTGGTCTTGGACTTTTCAGCACTGTTGAAATTGATAGTACTTTGGTGATGTTTAGACCTGAGTGCCAGTGGAATAGATTAGAAGATGCAGAAGCAAATACAAACACACTCAGCCACCTTATTTTTGCCAAAGGGGGCAAACATGTTTATTGCAAGAAAGGTAGCCTCTTTAATAAATGGTGCTGGACAAATTGGCTCTCTACATGCCAAAATTAAGACTTGACCCAAGTCTCTCACCATGCACTAAACTAAAGTCAAAATGGTGATGTTTAGACTACTTGTATTTTGCATAAAGAGATCTACTCAGTTTCTTTTTACTCATTGCTGGGACAAAATAAGTAACACCCAAATTTAAGGAAGAAAAGGTTTATTTAGCTCACAATTTGTGGAAGTTTCAGTCCATACTCAGCTGGCTCCCAGGCAGTGGTACATGGTAGAAAGCAGAAGTTCACGGGAGCAGAAAGCAGTGCAGAGCAAAAGGAAGGGCAGCAGCTGCAGCTTCTAACCAGCCTCTCTTCCCACCTTATGTTATGAGAACAAGCTACTGGAGCTGGGGGTGTAGAACTCACACAATGCCCATGCCCTCCTCTTGCATAGGATGAAGATATTTACAGTCTAAGAATGGTACCTCTCTGTTGAGTCACCTAATAAACTTCTAAACCAGTACCAACCTGTACAGAGATACACATGAGTCTTTAGGTAGCTAGAGTCAAAATGTATACTTTAAATGTAGGATGTCCCCCAGAAGTCTCAAGTATTTAGAGGTGGGGCTTTGTGTAGAGATATGAGTCAGAAGCTCACTGTAGGGAAGGAGCAAGGAAAAAAGAACAGAGCCTAAGGAAACTGGCTCCTTGTAATTCTGGAAAGCTGAAGACATGGTAGTAACAGATTCTTAGAGACAGTGACCTGCCTGTTCTTTGTTCCTTTACCTGGGAAGTTACCAACTACTGATACATAAACTAGCTGGTGAATGCTGGGAGGCCATGTAGATAGCAGTTGGTTTACTCCAAATTAGGTTCGCACTTTCCTTAGCCTGTTTGTGGTCCTCAATAAATGTGAGAAGATTCCCTGGCTCTGGGTTCACTTAGACAAATCTCAGTGAGACCCCTATGGCTGACTTCATCCAGCTTTGCTGTCATTCTTTTTCACAGGTCTGATTACTCTACAACATGACTGGACTACAGACATGCTTTAGTAGACTTTCTGGTAGAAGGACGTCCTGGTTGGGGGCAGGTCACTGGTGGCATGACCCAAAAGATCACGTCTCTCTTCCCAGATCGTCTTGTCGCCTTTTGCTTCCTGGCCACAGTGATGAGGACAGCTTTCTTCCACCCAGGCCTTTCTGTCTTGCTTTTCTGCCTTGGTGCTGACTCAGAATATAATCATAAACAGAAACAAACTTCCCATCTTTAAGTCATAGGAATCAAGCACTGAATGTCAGTGAAGGGAAAATGACCTCAACAAATTCAGTCTCAAGAAGAAAAAGAACTGAAAAATTAGCATCTAGGCTGTTCGTACTATTAAATCACCTACACTGGTATGATAGTGGATGCTTAGGGATGGTCTGTCTTCTGTAGTAGATGTCCAGGAACTATCTGCTTAGTGGAATCAAAGAACTGGCCAGTTTATGTGGTATAAATAATCATGCCCAGCCAATTTCAGTACTTGGCTGTTAAGTTGAGAATAGAGATGTGGAATCAGCTTCTGCCAGTGGGAGCTAGTTCTAGCCCAGGTTTCTTTTCCTCCGCTTTCTCTGAAATATACATTTGTAAGAACGCAACTAGGAAAGTTCAGTGTCCCTCAAATTTTGTCTTATTTTGGAGAGATGTCATGGTCTCTCTTTTTGCTCTAGGTGCTCTCTATAAATAGACACTCAGTTGAGAAGAAAAGAACTTCAATTTCTTTCTATGGTAGGCTTAGTTTATGAACTTGATTCTTTCCATGATATGGTTACCAACAGAGTGGGACAAGAACTAAGTTAAATTCAATGTTTTGGTTTAATGCTGACCTTATGGTTAAGTTTATTTCTCATCAGATTTGTTTGTGACCAGAATCATGGAGAGTGTTGAGTTTGTGAACAAAAGAGCTATGGTATTACCTTCAGGAAGACAGTTTTAATGAAAGGATTTGTTTCCTGGACTTCATTAATCAAAGTAGCACAACAGTTATAAAAGATTCAGCTCACTTTGCCATGCTCTTGACATGTACAGGCAAGAGACATACAGCTATACAGAGCGGCTGTGGTTAGGTAATGCAGAAGTGAGGGTCTCTCCATTACTATGCTTCTTCAGTAAGATGCCAGACTCAAGTTTTGTAGGCAAAGGAAGTACACATTTCCCTTTGTGCTACATTTATTTTCAACCATGTTCAAAAGATTTTATCAAAAGCAGCATGATTTGCTGTAAGTACAAATAAAATTCTCTGAGAGCCTAGTGGAACACTGCCTTTTCATGTTGGTGATGGGATGGAATGCTGTTGGTGTATGTGCTATTCAAAAACTGTTTCATAGGAGTGATAAGAGTTTTGTTAATCTAGGCCATAGTGTATTATTTGGAAAGTTAACAATGGGCACAAGGATAAACTGGATATAGAGTGGCTGTGAGAACAGAACAGCACTATCTTCCTGCCAATCCCTGTCTCTTTTTATACAATAGAAAGCCACTCACTGTGCTGATGTAAGATTATAGGTTGTAGAACCTGGAACTTCAATTTACATGATCGCAAGATTCACCTGCTGAGGCTTAGTAAATGTAGAATCCCGAACTTCACCACCATGAGAATGGCCCCCAAGTTTAACAATTTAAAAATTTTGTCACTGAAACTATTCCAGCAGATGAATTGGCATTAAGTTTGAGCTCATTAGAAATGCAGAATCTGAGGTCTTACCTTGGACCTATAATTAGAATTGCAATTTAACAAGATCCCTAAGTAATTCATAAGCTCCAAAGCACTAGTAAATCTTCTCTTCTGTTACATTAAGAAGCATGTAATATAAAATGTACCTTCCTAGCCAGTTTGAAGCATACATTACCATTAGTTATATGCTCAGTGTTATGCATCAGATCTGTAGAACTTTATTTTACAAAATGGAAATTTTAACATCCATTAAAAATTCCTCGTTTCTCTGTCAATTGTCCCCAATTCCTGATAACTTCTGTCATTATGAGTTTGACTACTGTACTACAGGTAGTGCACAGATATGAAGCTATGCAGTATTTCTGTTTTGTTTGTGATGGGCTTATTTCACTTCATAGCAAGATTTCCTTCCTTTTAAGGCTGTAATGCTCTAATGTTAGATATATACATACTTATAATTATTATATCTCCCTTGAATTGACTATCATTTTTCATACAGCTTGCCTTAAGCATCAGTTTGTATTATATATATATATATATATATATATATATATTCATTCATTCATTCTTCCCGCTCTCTTTAGGTTCTGGTGCATATTCTTATCTTTACTTTCAGCTTGTATGTGGCCTCAGATCTGAGTTTCTTCTATACAGCTAATAGTTAAATCTCTTATTTTGTTTTGTATGGTAAACCATATAGCCAGTCTGTCATTTAATTGAGCATTTAAGCACTTTTATAGTTAAAGTCATTATTGATAGAAAAGAACTTAAGGTTGTTCTTTCATCTACAGTTTTCTGTTTGTCTTGCAGCTTTTTTGTGGTTCCTTGTATCCATTTTTTATACATTCATTAGTGCCGTATTAGTCTCTTGTTTTCACTGCCTTCCATTTCCCTTTGTGTGTATTCTATATAAATTTGAGGTTATTGTTACAAGTATATAATGCTTTTTAAAAGTCATGATAATTTTTTCAAACTGATAATTTTAAAGATTAATTCTATTGCTATATTTTATATATACATAATGATCACATTGAGAAGCAGAAGAACTGCACCTATGCACAATATACCATGATTCCTTTGTTTTCCTGAATCACCTCCACTCCTTCAGCTTCTCTCCCTCTTCTTGGGTACAAAGGATGTATTTGCAGTTTTCCTTCTACTCTGTTTTGCTCTTATTCTCTTCCCTCCTCTCTTCCACACCTTCCCTTTCCCATTTGAACATTTTATTCCTATTTTGCACATCTATTCTACATTTTGATCCATATTTCCTATTTCAGCTTCTCACATTAGAGAAAAAAAGATATTTATACATTTGTGTCTGATTTATTTCACGAAGGAGGCTCATGCTCTCAAAATGGATCCATTTACCTATAAATGTCTCATATTCATATTTATTTAGGGTGGAGCAGCAGTACACCATATAACCTCCCCTTCCCCCATAAGTTTTTTATTCATTTACTAGATGCTGGGCAATGGGGATGTTTGAAAGATTTGGCTATTATGCACAGGGATACTATGAACATTCTTATGCATATATTTTTGTGGTATGAGGCTTTCAATTCTATCAGGAAGATACCAGCAACAGGAATAGTTGGGCCAAATAAAACTTCATTTAATTTCTTTTCATTTGTTTGTTTTGTTTTCTTGGGGAAGGTACTGGGAATCAAACTCAGGACCTTGTGCTTGCCAGGCAGGCACCTGTGCTACTGACCTATCTCGCTGGCCCTCAGTTTTAATTTGTTCAGAAATCTCCATACTGCTTTCCACAGTGGTTACAACAGTCTAGCCTCCTGCCAATAATTAAAAAGGGTTTTCTTCTTCCCACCAGCATTTGCTTTTGGTTAATTTATTTATTTATTTTTTATTTTAGGGAAGGGTCTACAGGGTGTTAAAGGTCTCATTACTAGACTGGACTCATAGCGATCCACCTATTTCCAGCCTCCCAAGAGCTGTGATTACAGGTGTGCGCCATCACAGCCATTCTCCATTGTCTTCTCATCATGGCCCCAGGAGCGAGGGTCCAGAAGTTGAGCCCCCTGCCCTTGTGCCTGTTTGTAGGCACTTTAATGCACTGAGCTATTTGGCCAGCTCTGGTTAATTTCTTGATAATAACATTTTCTCATGCAGACAATCGCTCTGTGTATTATTAAGTCAGTGTCTTCTCAGAGGAAGGAAGCTTGCTCTTTTGCTATTTTCTTGACGTCACTCTCCACTAGCAACCCTTCTTGAATGTCAGTCCTAGTATTCTCTAGTTCTAGATATTAACATGTAATTAATTTGTTGCCAGATGGTGGTGGAGGGAAAAATAATTATTTAATTTACTCACTGATTACCAGGGATTTAGCTCAGTAGAATAAGCACTTGCCTGGCAAGCACAGGGTCTTAGTTCAATCCGTGGTACCGCAATAAATAAATAAATAAACAAACAAACAAATAAACAAACTCACCGACTCACTCACTAATTTAAAGAGACTTCAACTGGAAAATGGTAAAATACATAAAAGAGATGTTAAAAATATGGCTGAGGTCAAACAGACAATAGGGAGAAAACAACCTCCCTAAAAGTAGTTAAACAAAGTGAAATCAGCCCTGAACTTCTGGAAGCCAAAGTCAATAGGACAACATAGCAGAGAGAAAAGAGAAACAAGAACATACTTCTCCCTGGCTGATAAACACTTAAGTCTGTGTGCTGGAAGACACAAGCTTTTTCTCTTTTAAGGGAACGATCTTTGTTTTTTTGTTTTTTGTTTTTTGTTTTTGTTTTTGTTTTTGTTTTTTTTGCACTATGGCTGGCTCAGCCTGCCCTGGGGGTGTGGCTGGTGCAGCAAGCATGTGGTGCCAGGGATTGAACTTTGGTCCCTGCAGTTGCCTAAGCTTTCCTAAGGAGGTACTTTAGACTGCTGAAACATCTTGCTGGCCCCAGTTCTTCATTTCAAGAGGATTTTCTTTCAATTTTTTTTCTTATGTAAAAGACTATTGGCTTTCAAAAGAATTATCCTTTCACAGCAGTTTGACAGAACTCAGAGATTTTCATTATGGAACATTGTACAGTATCAATACTCAGATATGCTTGGGTACATACTTCAGTTATACTATTAATTCCAGCTCATGCATTTTTTTTTTTTTTTTTTTTTTGTAGGGGGCTAAGATAAAGAATGGTTATATTACTTATGTCTTAAGTTCAGAGTCTCCCCTGTATTTGTAGCTTTGGGCAACTAGACTTGCACCACATTACACTGGCTCATTTCCCATAAGGAAATTTTTAGTGTCCCTCTGTTCCTATTTAGTCTGGTGAAACGCTGCCCCCAGCCACACTTACAATCCCTCATATCTCTCTCACTCAAGGGAACCGCTGATTTTGAGTTTTGATTCTAATCAGAAGTTTCCATTTGCTATATTCAATGTTCAAAACAAATATCTGTGCAGAGTAGGTTTCCCGTTCTGGGACAGTTGTCCTGGCAGTGTGGACTCCAAGCAGCAGTTACCCTGAATAACTGGTTGGTAACGCATGTTCTTGTTCATCTCAGAGCTGCTGTATCAGAACTTGCGGTGTTAGGGCTCAGCCATCTGTTTTAATGTGGCCTCCAGGTGTCTTTGGTGCATAATAAAGCTTGAGAACTGATACTTTAGGAAAACTCAATGGCCTATTACTTGAATCAGTCAGAGCAGTCATGCCAAACTTTGCTGCTGATTGACATCACATTTGAGGGTCTTTGAGGAGCAATGCCCGGGCCCTACGCTCAGAGGCTCAATCAGCTGCTATGGAGTGTGTACAGCATCAGGATATTAAAGAAGTACTGAGATGATTGTAAGATGCAGAAAAAGATGAGAATCACAAAAATAGGGGTGTGCTCCACATTTTGTGGCAAGCTGCTTTACAAGTTAACAAGAACAACAGACCAGCCAGATAACTCAGAAGACCAAAACAGCTACTTAGACAGATGCAGGGGCTGGGGGCTCAATCCCTGGCATACTGTGCTGGCTCTGCCCCCTGGATGTGCTGAGACAGAGATTGAGACTGAGCGTGGTGGCATGTGCCTATAATCCCAGCGCTTGGAAGGCTGAAAACAAGAGAATCACTATGAGTCTAATCCACATAGTGAGACCCTGAAGACCATGTACTAAATACATTTAAAAAATAACAAAAATGTTATCTATTACTATGTACACTGCAGGTTTGAAAAGGTTTTCATATGTACTCTCTCAGTTTTCACTGGAAGGGAGTAAAAGCATCCTCCTCCTCCTCTTCTTGCTGAGGGTAGGCTCAGTAACTTGCTAATGGTGGCAAATTTGAACGTGAGCTCCAAGCGCATAGTTTACTTCTTTACAAGGATTGAAGTAAAGCTTCTGCCGAGATGATGACATTTGAGTAAGAAAGGCATTTGTCCTCTCATTAAATGCTGATCACACTCGGCACATTTGATTATTCTGTAATCTGGCTCAACGAGGCAGTTGAGAAATCAGACTTAGACGCAGATGAGCACTTGTGAAAGTCCCTCTGAAATAACTTTAGCTTAGCCTTAATGGTTTTCTAATTTGGGAGCCAATCATCTGGATAAATGCCAAATTAACTGGATAATTGCTCAACCCTGCACCTCACTTTAATTGGACCATCAGTTACTTGATGCTACTTGATTGTCCTGCCAGGGTCAGATGTCCTCCACCATGCAGGCTGAGAGAATCTCGTAATACAAAGTCATTAGGCAGAATTTCCTTGGGAAAGAGTCTGAGAGAGTAGGGGATAGGGAGGGATGTAGGAGGTGACCAATGGCCACCGAGTTACAGTGTAACGTAGAGATGGGAGTAGGAAACTCTGGTGTGGTACTGCATAATAGCATAACTATACAAAATAATATGAATGGAAATGCCTAGAAGAAAAGCTATTAAGTAGTGATGGATCAAGAAATGATACTTGTTTGAGAAGATAGACATATTTACCCTGATTTAAACATTATATTTTGATAGAAGAATATCAAAATATCAGATAATACCCCATGATATGTATGTATATTTTGTTTTGTTTTACTTTTATATATAAGCTGAAAAAGAAAAAGAATTTTCTCAGTACAGAAACTACTTCTGTCTTGCATACAGGCCTGGCAACATTGGGCCATAATGAGAAAACCACTGGGATATCCTGTTGGGATAGCACATCACATGGCAAAATCAAAACTGCACGAAAGAGTTGTATGGCCCTTTATGATCGAGGCAAGTTGGGAAAAACATTTTTGCAGCATTAGAACTTGTCCTCTGTAGAAAATGCACTTGGTGCTTTTACACATATTCTTTTTCTTAATTTCTGTGAATGCCCAATACTTGCTACCTATAGTTGCTCCAAGAAAATTTTAAATTTTGGGAGATTTTTATTCATCCTCCACTCCACCTCTTGTCACTTCCACCTCTACCCGCAAAGAAGAAATCCAAGGACTAACAGAGAGGGATATTTAAATACCGCTAGCCTCCTTACCTCAAGACTAACTCTGGGGCAAACTTACGTTTCAAATGTCCCTTTTCTTGTTTTGATATAGAGTAGACACTACCTGACATCTTGTTCTGATAAGTCCTCTTCTGTATTTGGTTACTTTTAAAGATTTATCATGGAGAACACTCCTTTAGTGAATTACAGGTACCTGAGCCCTTCTCTGAGGTTCAAATTTTCAAAATTTAGAAATAATTTATCCCACAATTTAAAATGCAGCATAAGCATGCTATATTGAAAATGACAGAAAATGTTAAATTAGATCATTCAATTATCAAACCAAATGACTAATATGATAATCTAAGTAGACATAAATATTAAATACCAATAGAGATATTAAATTGGAAAGTATACTTTTAATACTTAGAGAATTATTACTTTTTAATCATTTCAGAATATTCAAGTTTCCCCATGATTGCAATATTGTATTAACTCCAATTTCAACACAGCTTCAAGAATGAAAGGGCTCAAGTAATGGTTATCCTCCAGGGAATTGTACAGCATCCTAAGAATGCCTACAGCAATAGGCACCCAAGGGCATAGATTAATACAGGAAAAATAACACCTTAGAGCAGCCCCTTGGGAAACAGTAAATTGCCCATTGTAATAGGCCAGTCACAAATGAACACCATTCCATTGGAAGTAGGCATAATCAGGTCTACTAATACAATCTATTTAAGGCAAAGGTCTGGAGTGAGCCAGCCACTGAGTAAATCACCCAGCACCTAGGTTAATTATTTAGCAGTTTTAATCCATTAAATATTGATGTTATATATACATTAAATACCCAGATAGAATGCATAAAATAAGAGGAAGGGAAAAGTTTATTGAATAAATGCTTCCTAAACATCTTTTATTCATGGTTTTAGGGCTGTTCTGTAGCACTGAAGGGAATCTCCCTTACAGCATTGGGGGTTCCTAATATCTGATCAATAGCTGAAAGCAATGCATTTATTTCTGCCTTATTTAGATATATTTGTTCCTACTTCTTGTTTAACTTAATCTTATCATGATTCTAACATAAATAATAAGAAATCAGTTACTTGGCACAAAAGAGCCAAGTTATTACAGTATTCTATAAGGGATAAAATGTCTTATGGAACACTATATTATGTTATATCAGTGAATCAATATTAATTTATGTGTACTTTTACAGAGTCAGGTGGCTTTGCCCTCATTTACGGAAGAGGGACCATAGGGACTTACCCAATCAACACTTCAGTGTCCCTCAATACACTTCAAATACATTAATGTGAAGCTATGGAAAGCAAAAAGGGATACTAAAGAGTGAATTTTTAAATTTTCCATTTAGACAATCTGAAATTGATTCTTAATTAATTTTTCATCTTTATTGCTGAAGTTTAAACTCTGCTCACACATGATATATATATTTGAGTCTAAGTTTTTGGAAAACAGGATTCTCCATGTGTTAGAAACTAGCCTGGGTGTGTTGTAACTATGAGCTATTGTGAGGTCTTTTAACTGTGATGTAGAATATTCCAGGTCCTCCTTCCTATCAGTCCACATGTAAGCTGCACCATGTTCAGCTAGTCAGTCCCGCTCTTTTCAAAACTTCCTACGTTCCTTCAAATCCTACTGTTGTCACTATTTGGTTGGCATATATCATGTATCGATGAGCGTGTACTGTTTCCATGTAAAGCACAGTGGGGATTATGTTGGTTGCCTAACTTCTCAGGTATGTTCAGCTCATTTGCACTGCTCAAATGGTATGCTGTGAATGTCTGCATCTTCCCCAATGTCATATGTTGAAATTTTGATGTGAAAGATAATGATATTCCTTTGTGCGGGCCTTTGGAAGATAAGGTAAAGAAATGAAGCCCTCATAAATAGGATCAATAGGATCAGTACTCTTGGGACACAGCACAAAGAAAGACCCTTGTCACTTATTCCATGTGACAACACAGTGAGAAGTTGGTGATATGTAACTCTGGAAAGAACCCTCTCCAGCTCCCAAGCATGCCAATAGCCTGATCCTGTACTTTCAGCTTTCAGAACTGTGACAAACAAATTTCATTTGTTTACAAGAACCCAGCTTATGCAGTTGGACTAGTCTAAGACATCTTGTTACTCACTAGGAAAAACTCAGATAAAGAATTCATTGAGAGTTGGGTTAATTCCAATAGAAAATGAAAGGAAATAAATTTCATAATATAAAGGTTGGAACTCACAGGCTGTAGAGTTCACTTAGACAAGGGTGCAGGGAGAGCTGTACAAAGAGTGGCTTTAAGGAATTATGTGTAACGTCTGTCTGTCTGTCTGTCTTATCTGTTTATCATCTATCTATCTATCTATCTATCTATCTATCTATCTATCTATGAACATACATTTTGTTATTTTCTGTTGCTGTTCCAGATAAAAAAGAACTGACATGCATTTCTCACTTCACTGTAGCCATTGTTACTATTAGATTTTCTTACTACAATAAAGAGGTTGTAACAATTCTAAAATTTTAAGGTTGTCCTCATTCATAAAATTGGCAAGCTCTCACCTAGAAAGTGTTAGTGTAATATGGTTCGTTCGCTAGGCCATGCCCTAGCACTTTCATTTTTTCTTTCATCTAGTTGACCTCCAGTGAACAGAGAGCATATCTCTTTCTTGGGAAGCTCCTAAGCAACCTACCATGGTGAATTAAAGTCCAAAAGGCTCAATTCCAAGTATTAACAATCACAGCAACTCTAGGCGAGGAAGAACTACTTTCCTCATCTGAGAAGTTGGAATTATGGTAGGAGGATGAACGTTGGCATTTCCAACAATGTTGTTCTTGCAGAAGGGTAAGCCTGACTGATGCTTGCTCCCAGAGCATGGGAATGGCCCTTGATCCCCTTGAAAATGGCTTTAGCTGCTCCAAATCCTGAAACTGTTATAAATCCTTATTGTCAGTGGGATGGTGCCCCACGCTAAAGAGCTAGGTGAGAAGTGCAGCTATGGGAAAGTCTTCTTCCTTTTTGGCCTTAGACATGATGAAAACGCATTCAATCTGACGGTATCTATCTCTGTATGTACCATCTACAAGCCAGGCCACAAAGGGTGCTTTGCAGAAATGCAAGTAAGGTTGTCACTTCTGGACAAATTACCAATATATGTGAATCTGCTCCTTTGCATGCTCTTTTGCTCATATTCACAATACTTCTCTAATGTTCTTGTCACAAAGTGCTTCTTAGAGCCCCTAAAACAGAGGCTATGCCATAATCATTTACATTTATTTTGGTATTTTCAGATTTTACTATCATTTTCTCACCTTTTCTAATAATAGATAAATTTAAGATCTTTCAAAACACGCATTCAGAATGATGGCAATGGGGATTTTTATGAAACACTCACTGATCTATTAATTCACTGAAATTATGTTTTCAATTACTTTTTTTTTTACTTTTTCATCTAGTTCATTAATCCATTTGTTTAGCACTATATACATTCTTACATCTACTTAGTACTTAGAATATTGTACTTTACTACTTTGTGCATTCCTGGAGATTCAACAATGAGTTGAACATGACACAATGAAGGTGTTAAAGTACAATGGGATAAAAAAAGAAAGACCACACACATACACTAAAAGTAAAACACAACTACTGTGTTACAGGACAGAGTGGCAAGAGATAGTATAAATATTAGTAATGGGAAGAGTTGGCCCAAGCATGGGGTTTGGCATGACTATATAAGGGAACCCTGACAGGGACCAGGGACCAGAGCCAGAGAATGGGAAGGAATTAGTGAGAGGATGGGAAGGAGATGCCTTTCAGACAGGAGCAATGTGGAGGAGGCCTGTGGGGGAGAGAGGCTGGTAAATGGCCAGGACAGAAAGATCCATGGGGCTGAAGTGGATGGAGGAAAGATTGCTCTGGAGTACAGACCATTAAGGCATAGTTGGGAAAATTCGTGAAACAACAAGGTTCAATCAGCCTTTCCCCATCAAGACATCTCTGTCTAATCTGAGGTTGTACCCAAATCAGAATGATCACAGAAGACATGAAAGTATTTCAGAGCCTTTGCTTAGTTAGAAAATATGAACTATAGATGAACAAAAATGAATACTAAGGGGACAGCAGTACCCACTGCAAGCACCATAAGAGGTTCATTCAGAAAGTGGTCTCTGTTGGCTGCATTACTTGTTTCTTGAGCAATACATCTAGCTCAAAATTGCTTTATATTTTCTCTTAGGTTGAACATTTATACCTAGAAAAATGCTTCTGCGAGTTTTTATTTATTTTTCTTTTCACCATAAACACTCACCTATTACACTAAGCTCTGCGCTGGAAAAGATAACTCCATGCTTATTCTCCGCCACGCACTGATACATGCCTGCATCTGAGAGATTCACTATTGTTATGTTGAGCATTCCTTGCTCAATTTGAATTCTATCCTGTGGAAGGAAAAAGAAACACAAAAACAACCTTATACAACTGAGACCTTAAGGCAATTTTGCCAGACATTATATCATTCACCATCACATTAATAGGAAAAAAAACAGCTATCATATAACAATTTAGGTGGCATAGTATACATATTTGTCAACTAAATCTGTGGCAGGTCAAATGCTAAGTGGAACAACCAGTACCTCAGTTGGTAAATGGGATTTAAATTGTAGGATTCTCTTGAGTTCATTAATAGTAAAAGCCATTCAGATTAATGTCTCCTATAAATAGATGAACTTGAAATTTTAACTGTTCTTTTCATCTAAGGCATTGTGCTCATTAGGGAAGGCAAAAGTGAAAAAACAACCAATTTTATTATTTACAATTTAGAACATGGAAAGTATGAGTGAACAACATTTTGAAGAATCACAGGATTAAAATTTTCATAGATTAAGCAGAGTGAAATGTTTAATATCAGTTGACATTTACCCAAAATGTATTAGTCATCTAATGTTCTCTTATTTTACTGTTGTCTCTGGTATGAGTTAAACTTAGGCCCATCTGCAGGAAGCCAATCTGTAGGGCATGAGACTGCTCTTATGTTGACCCAGACTACATGCAATGTGTTCATCAGTTTTTTTAAGTATTAGAAAGAATCTCCAATTGTCCAGAATACTTTTCATTTTAAAAACAAAAACAAACAAACAAACAAAAAAGAAGCACTGGCTTTCTGGTTCCAGTAGGGTTATGGTCTATTTAGCTTACTGGACATTTTGATCAAATGCAGCTATCTCTGGTCCCTTACATTACAAAAAAACCAGGAAAATGCCTGTTACCTGGGTACCCTAGCAATGGGGATGAATAGAGATTTCAGAATTGAAAGAATCTGGGGCCAGCAGAAACCCTCTAATGATAGAGGAAGTGTGTGAGACAGGGGCTGGTCAGGAGAAATACTGCCTGTGCTCCAGTGGCCCACAGTGGGTGGAGGAGGGAGTAGAATCTGAGTGTGAAAAATTGGCTCTTAGTTTGGAGCCTGAGGAAAATGTCAAGTCCCAGTTAACATTTGAAGTTTAGTAGGAAAACACAATAAGGAAAATTAAACTGGGCACAATTGTTCCTCCATGAAAGTGCCTCTAAGCTACCTGTGTTTCACTGAGATTGTTTTGTCAGAGTCTTATTCCATTTATATGGGAACTTCTGCATTGTAATCCTTCTCTCGTAGCATATTCCGGGTTGTATTTTCCTTTTCAATTTAGCAAAGTTACATATTTCAGAGGACCTATGAAACTTCTGCTTTGTAAAGCTATGAATGTTACACAAAGAATATCAAAGACTTAGCCTAGTTCGGCTGGACAGGGCTAGAATCCTGGAGTTATTTATACCTTGTATTTGTCAGCTGAATTACGTTTTTCTACTACTTATGGCATTTAATTGTTCTTTGTTGTCAATACTTAGGTTATAACTACCAGCAGTTTGCTTACCCGAGTTAATAGTGGTTCACCATTTTTCAGCCATCTGTATGTAGGCTTTGGCCTCCCATTTGCTTTACATTCCCAAAAAACTTTTTCTTCCATTGCCACATGGATATCATTTATTTTTTGAATCCAATTAGGTTGAGCTATATCAGTTCCAAGAGTAAAGAAAGGCATGTATTAGTGTATTCTCAGTCTGTATTTATCATATGGAATTATAGGTCAAAATAGGATTTTAATAACCTTTATTTTCCAGGTGTTATAAAAATATCAAGGTTGGCTACATTCAATTGGGGGAGTCTATGTACTCCTTTGAAAATCATTTGTCATTCAGATAGTTGGTCTTTTTTAAGCACTGAAGACAGAATGGAGAAAACATTCCTAGTCCACAGAACAAAATTAACAGTATGTCTCCTTTAGAATGTATTATTCTTTTGTTTTCTTTTCTTAGTGGGACAGCCCCCCACATACCATCCCATCACCTTTGGATGGGCTAATGAATCCCTAGCTACACACTGCTTTTGTGGACTTGGTTGCAGTAGCAGGAAACCTTGTCCAGGTTATACTTAGATATTTGCTCCAGATTCTTCTTGATCCTTCTTAATGACTTGTGGAAAGCAGTAACCAATGAACCAGCATTGGGCATAGAGGTGGAAGCTGCCATAGAATGGAATTAGTGACTTAACAATCTTGATCATAAATGACCTTGTTGAAATCAGCTCTAGTCCCTATACTTACTTTTAGAGAGATTAGGAAAAAGAGAAACAAATTTCATATTTAAATTACTGTATTTGGTGATCTCATTTGTTAGTAGAGCTTATACTGTCCTAAGGAATATGACCGACTTACATATGTTATACAGAAACTTTGCTATTTTTTCTCATTGAAGAAAATTGACATCGTTGTTTATTATTGACTGATTCCACCTTTATAATATATGATAAACAGCAAGAAGACACTAGAAGCCTAAATCTTTGACTAAGTCCAGGTTTTTACAAAATCTTAAGAAACTAACTTCTACTCAGAGTTTAATAAAGGGGTTAGAAGTAGAAACTAATTCTGACATTGTCCCCTGCCATACATTTCCACAACCCATACTTGTTTCACTTTTCAAGCTTTGACTGAAGAAATTAAGTTTTTCTCCTTTGATTTCAGTGGATGAAATAATGTTAATTCCATATCCCATAAAGGTCTTTATAAATATCAAATTGTGCCACAAGCACAATGCACATTGTTAACTATAATGGCAAATACACTTTCTAGACTTTTTGCCCAAGGTCATGTGGAAGAACCATAGCTCTTATTTAGGAATGATATCTGTTTGCAAGACATTTTTATAGGGGAATGCTTACTGATATAAACGTAACAGTGAGAGCTGATAGCAGTATTTATTTAGAATATGCTGCTCAATATTCTAATATTCCTCCACAGTAATTTTTTAGGTGACTTGAATCTAGTATCTTCATTCAGTGAAACTTCAGATCATCCATAATTTAATTCAAAAAGAATTTGCTTCTGCGAGGTCAAGTTGTGTAGCATACCTTCTCAATAATAAAACTAAAAAAATAAAATAAAAAAATTCCACTCCATGAATCATTTAACCAGCAGAGGTCTCTAGGTCCTCAAAAAATGTGGCTTTCTTCTGTCTATAAGCAAATTCATGTTTTTCAAAGAAGAAAACACAATTTTACAAATCCTTTTCTGATGAGGATGATGCATGGCTGCATAAGAGCGAAGGCCAAAAGGGTCAGCTTCGAAAAAAAGTTATAACATCAACAAGCATTAACTTGAATCAAAGGTTATAACCTCCATCCCTGAAAGAGCTGAAACTTGGCTACCGTTCTACATTTTCCTGCTGCTAATGCATAGGCAACTCAAAAGGTAATACTTTTCCAGGTCTCTACTGGGAGAATCCAGTGGGCAATACTGATAGGACTAATAGCAGCTGTGCACCTGATTTCACATTTAACCTGCTGAATTTTTACCCCCTACAGAGCCCATGGAAACAAAGAAAACAAGAAGAGTCACAACAATCTGTGTAGAATATTAACAACGAAGCCAAACTCTCAAAAGATAAAAACGAAAAAAGAATAAATGGGCAAATGTAGGTTATGAAGCAATTTCAAGTTGAAGTTCAAAAAGAAAACATCAGAACCGATGCAGAGCCAGCAATGTTAATGTCAAAGATTTTCCTGAAACACTTGGGCTTTTTTGGTGATTTCTTTTTTTTAAAAAAAAGTACAGAAAGGTAGAAGTGAAACCTTACCATGTCAAAAGGATATGCAGCAAGAAAGAGAGGACTTTGACAAAAATTGGAAAAGACTATGAACTTCTAATTAAACAATTCTGAGAGCTCATTCTGTCTCTTCTAAGAAGATTAGAGAGGTCAAGGTATTCCAGAAGAATGCACAGTAGTAGTTGTTTGTGCTGGTCACGGTGAATTTAGTATCTGAACTAGCGTTCGCGAACCTTTAACGTGCACTTCCTTTGTTTTTAAGGTCAGATTGATGCATAAATCTGACATAATCTAATGAAACTAAATCTGACATAATCTAAACATATTCCTTTCAGAGTAACTGGACACAGGCCAGTGGATGTCGAGAATAGAATATCATGTGAGATAAAGAATAAGCTAGAATATATTTTAACATGTCATCTGCAAATCTACAGTGCAAAAGTCACATACTTACAAGTTTTCACTCCCACTCACTTGGATTAATCATATCTAAATTGATGAGATTTGTGTACTAGAATCATGCCCACAGAAGTGATATTTATTACTTAGTAGCAAATTTCAAAAATAGTTAATTTTTAATTTTTTTAAATTTTTTTTTTGGGGGGGAAGGTTCTATAAGGTGTTTAGGGTCTCACTACTAGATTGGACTTGCAGTGATTCACCTGTTTACAGACTCCTAAAAACTGAGATTACAGGGGCGTGCCACCATGTCCAGTCTCAACTGGCATCTCAGCATGTCCCAGACGTGAGGCTGGCATGGCATGCTCCGGGATTGAATACCCGGCCCCTGCACCTGCTTGCAGGCGCTTTAATCTGCTGAGCTACTTGGCTGGCCCTCAATAATAGTTTTTAACTGCATGTCTAAATATCAGCTCAAACAAAGGCCAAAATGTTTGATTCAATAGTAGTATTCCAGAAATATTCTTAAATATGTTTTCTTTGGTATTACATGTAGATCCCTCATATAATAAAATAAACAATTGTCTTATTAAAATAAGACAATTACTTTTATTTATTTTTTATAATTTTAATAATTTTAAGAAGAAAGAGGGGACTGGCAGGATGGCTCAGTGGTCTAAAGCACCTTCCTAGGAAAGCTTAGGCAGCTGCAGGGACCGCAGTTCGATCCCCGGCACCACATGCTGCGCCAGACCTGCCCTCGGGGCAGACTGAGCCGGCCATAAAAAAAAAAAAAAAGAAAGAAAAAGAAAAGAAGAAAGAAATAATGATGAGACAGTTTCAAAGCACATTAATAGGACAGCCACAATAATTAATACAATGCATATTGTTGTCTTCATAGTAATTGTTAAGGGTATCAGATACAGACATGATAACTTTTCCCAACACTACTAGTACAAATATTTCTTCTCAATGAGCCAAGAGAAAGTAGTTGTATACATAGTCCAACAGTCCATAACAGTACTGGGTTATCAGCAGACCTGGCAATGTCAGAAGCTGTTGACTTGAGCCTTTTACAGCTCAGCATATTAATCTGACTTTACTTTTTATGCCTTGTGGTTAAACTTTTCTGCTAGATGGTTAGTGGCCAAGTTAAAACAAGACCTATATAAGAAAACATATAACTTTTCTATCTGACAAAGTCAGTGAAATCCCATCAGGATTTACGTTCAAACTATGTACAGCATTTTATAGAACTTTTGTCAGTGTCAGCCATCTGGATGAGTCATGGCCATTGCTTGACCAGTTTGCTCTTTGTGAAAACCTGAGAGAATCTTTTCTTTCTAGGCAACTCTCTTTAGGCACACTATACACCATGGATCCCTTTCCTCTGTGACCCCACAATCTCCTTGAACAGAAAATTTGGGATAACACTGAGTTATAGGATGTTACAGTACTGGTTCTATTATGTCCTGAGTCCTCACTGACCTACCAGGGATAGGGCCAAAATATTGGCTATATTTGTAGCCCTGCTTTTGCTGTTTTTTTGGTCTGCAAATTTAGGTTGTAAAGCCTACAGAAGAGAAGCTTAGTGATACTCTATAACATAGGCACTTGAGCTTAACATCACTGTCTTTCTGAATATAAAATACCTTAGACTTAATATGGAACTGGTATTTTCCATCAATCATTGATATTTTAATATATCCCTATAGAATATGATAAAAAACAATTACACATTTTTACACAGAAATTTAAAAATCTAACCATATACAAAATGTAGCAGCAGGTCAATCCTATGGTATTTTTCCTTGTGTCTTATTCGCCTTTATTACCTTTTCTTTCTTTTTTTTTTTTTTTTTTTTTAACAAGCATTTACTTCAGAGAGAATATAGCACTAAGTGTTGTGACATTAGAAGCAGCACACATCTAAAAGACCAGAATGACAAGCATTCCAAGCATGGTTCTGGTATTAACATTGCTATCCTCAATGTCACAAACCTGTCGGTAGAGATTTTTAGGACCATTGTTTAAATCATCCTGTGTATATAAGTGATAGGTTCTGGCCCTAGTATGAATTACTGAATCATTATGGTGGTCATTTAATATGGCTGAAGCCCTTAAAACAAGAGCATATTTTCCCAAAGACCACCTTCCCCCTTCTTCTGTAACTCAGCCCAGGGTGCAATTTCCTTTCTCCTGTCCCACCACCTCAGGGAAGGTCCCAATCAGCTCCTCAGGTAAATCTAAACATTCTCTTCAAACCCCACCCCTGGCAAAAGGAGATAAAAGCCTGGGCCTCCCTTTCTTCCAATTCAGAGAATTCCTTATGTTCTCCGAATTCTCTCTGTGTCCTCCAAGAAAATAAAACCTTTTCCCTTTTTCCTTCTGCCCATTTCTCTGCTGTGACACCACAGAAAACCTTTCAATATGTGCATAGTATTGCACCTGCCATGTTTCCCAACTTTTCTGCTTGCTGTTTCTTCATTGTTTAAACCCTAACTTCTTGATGCAGGGGAAAAATAATTCAACATCTGCAAGATGATACCAAGATGAGCAATGTGAGACGAATAGGCTTCAATGAGAAAGGAGTCAAAGATGTGATATAAAAAATATGGGCATAAGTCATAGCAGAAATGTTCCAAATTATGAGAAGACAATCTGACATTCAGGTAACTTCAGTACACAGAGACCCAGTTAAAAACACACAGAGACATAAAAGAGTCAAGATCCTAGAAATCCAGCAGAAGAATGATGTACTAAAAGCTGCAAGAAAGGAAACAGACCACATTTAAAGGAAACCTCAGCAGAATAATGGCAGATTGCTCTTCATAATCCATCAAGTCAAGAACAGCATGGAGCACAGTGCTTCAAGTCTTCCATGAGAACAAATTCCAACCCAGACTGCTATGCCTACAAAACTGTCTTTCAAGTATGAGGGAGAAGTGACTGCTAAAAAATATTTTAGAGAGTGACCAAAATGACCTGAACTCCACGAATGAGATCAGAAAGAACCCACCAAACAGAGCAACCAATTAAACACAGGATAAAAAGGGGTAAACAATAGTAGGTAAAAAAATATGTCAGCCATAAGTCAATACATTTCAATTATAACTATCAATGTAAATGGGCTTAATTCTCAAATTGAAAGAAATAGACTGGCAGAGTGGATTAGGAAGCAAAATCTAATGATGTGATTTATACAAGAAACACATCTAACTCATATAGAAATTCATAGGCTGAAAGCCAGAGGATGGAAAACAATACTACATGCCCCAGCACCTCAGCAAAAAAGTAGGGATAGCAATCCTGTTTGCACTCTTTCAATGGTCTAAATCACTTTCTAAATCTTGTCTTAAGATAGAAATGCAGATACAATTTAAAGTAAACCCAGTAGAATCGCAAGTTTTCTACACAAACCTTAAAGGTGAAGAAGACTTGGGGTGAACTATTTAAAACCTTAAAAGAGAATACTTAAAATTTCAACTGTGTATTAAAAAATTAACTGCACCTTAAAAAATGATGGAGAAACAAGGTTGTATACATGACAGGTCAACCAAACTAGCTACAAATTGCTCAAAGGTATCCTAGAAAGAGCCAGTGAATCCAGCAATGTCAACAAGACAAAAAGAATGAATATACCTGGCAGAGTAAGCAGCTAAGCAAAAGCAGAAAAAATGAAAAAGTAATAGGAAAATAATACAATGACAAGAATAAGTCAATGTCTCTCAGTAATAACTCTCAATTTGACCAGTATCAGTTCCCTATGGATCGAGAGAGAAAATTTGACAAAATACAACACATAAGAAACACATATAATTTAAAAAGATATAGATTTAGCCGGGCATGGTAGCTCATGCCTGTAGTCCCAGCACTCGGGAGGCTGAGGCAGGAGGATCAGTGTGAGTTCAAGACCAGCCTGGACTACAAAAGTGAGCTCAAGGCCAGCCTCAACTACATAGCGAGACCCTGTCTCAAAAACAAAACAAAACAAACAAACAAACAAAAAGATATAGATTTAAGCTGTAATGGTAGAAAATAATATTACATGCAACAGAAAACCAGGAAAAAGCAGGAGTAGCTATTCTCATTTCATATACAGCACATTTTAAGTTAAGACAGAGCCAAAGAGATAACAAGGGTCACTATGTATTAGTTAAAGGAACATTTCTTTTTAAAATTTATTACTTTTATTACTTTTAATAAGAAATATCAATATGAAAGTTTCACAACACAGTGGTACATTCTCAATAACTGACACATTGCATATTGTCCTCATAATGGTAATACAGAGCACAGGGTATGGACATGATACACTTTCTAATCAATATTTATAAGGAAAGAAAAAAAAGTTCTTCTCTTTGAACTGCGAGGAAATAGATGTGTACATAGTCCAATGTTTCATAATTGCAGTGGGTTACCCGTGAAACTGGCAATGTTGAAAGTTGTTGATTTAAGCCTCTTACAGCTCATCATACTAATTTATTTCTGCATTTTATGCCTTGTCATTAAGCTTTTCTGCTGGATGATCAAGGGAAAGTTAAACCAAGACCTGTATAACAAAACATTCATCTTTTGTATCTTCCAAGGTCAAATCCCCTCAGGATTAACTTTGGAACCAGGTACAGTGCTTTATAGAACTGTCATCAGTGTCAGCCTTTGGGATGAGTCACAGCCATTGCTTGACCAGTTTGCTTTCTGTGAAAGCCTGAGAGAATGTTTTTTTTTTTCTCTAGGTGACTCTCCTTAGACATATTATAGTTCATTTATCCCTTTCCTCTGAGGTCCCATAATCTCCTTGACCAGAAAATTTGGGACACTTCTGAGTTATAGGACATCATAGCACAGGTTCTCTTATGTCCTGAGTCCTTACTGACCTTGAAGAACAAGGGCCAAAATATTGGCTACCCTCACAGCCCTTCTTTTTCTCCAATTTTTGGTCTGTTAACTTACATTTTCGACCCTCTAGCAGAGAAGCTCCGTGATACTATTACTCTATAACATAGGTAATTGAGCTTAATATCACTGACTTTCTGAATATCAAACATCTTGAACTTAGCTTGAAATTGATATTTTCCATCAATCATTGATATTCTAATAACTCAATAGAATGTGATAAAATCAATTACACATTTTTATGCAGACATTTAGAAATCTAAGGATATACAAAATTGTAGCCTGTCAAGCATATCGCATTTTTCCCTGTCTCTTACTCTTAATACCCCTTTTTTAAACCAACCATTTATTTCAGAGAGAGTATAACAGTAACTGAGTTTACATTAGAAGTAGCACACATCTAAAAGATGAGAATGACAGGCATTCCAAGCATAGTTTTATGATCAATGTGATAAGCCTTTTGAAGGTTCTTAGGACCAATATCTGATTCATCCTGTGTACATAAGTGCATGGTTTTGCTCCTGCTATGTTTCCTCTCTTCTCTGCTTCCAGTCACTTCGTTGTTTAATCTATAACACATTCAGCTGTATTATGCCCTTTATTTTTTATTTCTTCTTTAAAGTTCTTACACTAAGGAGACTATACAATATTTACACATATAGGTCTGGTTTATTTCACTTATGAGTAAATATTCCAGATACATCCATCTATATATGAAGTCTTCCAGCTTATCATTCTTTATAGCTGAGTAATATTCAATTGTATAAAAATACCACATTTTTTTTCAAAATTAAGTGTTAAAATTATAAGCATGTATACATGAAATACAGGCATAGCCAATTTCAAATGCAAACACTAATGGATATAACATATCTGATGATCATTAATGCAATAGAGGAAAGGAATTTCAATCATCTACTGTCATAGACAGGTTAACTTGACAAAACATTCAATGAAGATATCAGAGTTGAACCAAACCTTTGAATACACATTCACTTAAAAAATATTTAAGAATGTTCTACTCAATAATAGAAAACCTATTTTTCTCATAAGAAAAAGGTGCTTTCTCCGAAATGGAGCACATACTTGTCAATAAGTCCACTTAAGTATGCAAAAGAATTCAAATTGTGAAAAGTATATTATCAGAACAGAGTGTGATAAAATTAGAGCTAAATGGCAAAATAAATGACATACTCTATGCACATGGAAATTACACAGTACCTTTTTGAATGATCATTGGCTCTAAGTTAAAGAAGAAATGAGACAGTTTCTACCATCACACAATAATGCCATCATGATACATTGGAACTTACAGGATGCAATTAAAGCATTCCTAAGAGGAAAGTTCATAGCAATTAATTTCCAAATTAGCAAAAAGAATTACCTCAAAGAAATGACCTAAAGATATACATTAAGATATACTTCTAGAAAACCACAACAACCCAAATCCAAAACTAATACAACAGAGGAAACTATAAAAATCAGGGTAGAAATTAATGAATTTAAGAAGAATAATATGAGCGAGTTGGGGGTTGAGTCCTTAGGAGGTTAAAGGAAACAGATGAATCCTTTGTTAATCTTAATCAAATAAAGACAGAAAAGAACCAAATCCATGTGACTGGATAAGAAAAAATTTCAACTTTCAATAGATTCTGCTGAAATCCAGAAGATTGTCATTAATTATTTGGAGAACCTGTTCTCTTAATAAAATAAAAATTCAGAGGAAATGGATAATTTCCTACATATTTTAAAAAATTACCAAACCTGAACCAAACACATGAATAAATCCTAAACAAGCCAATATCCACCAGTGAAATTGAAGAAGTAATAAAAAAAAAAAAGTTACTGACAAGGAAAGCCCAGGCCTGCGCATATTCACTCCCAAGTCCTACAAGAACTTTAGAGAACATCTAATGCCAATGTATGTCAAACTATTTAACAAAAATGAAAAGGAAGCAGCACTCTTAATGCCACTCTGGAAACAAGCAGTACCCTCATTTTAAAATCTAAAAATAACCCCACCAAAAAAGAGAGCTATAGGCCAATCTCTTTAATGAACACAGATGCAAAAATCCTCAGTGACATACTGATAAACAAAATGCAGCAAATCTTCAAAAGCAAAACACATAATAATCAAGTAGGATTAATTCCAGAGATGCAGAGATGGTACAGTATAAACAAATTAATAAATGGAATACACCATATCAACAGAGACAGGGATAAAAATGACATGGTTGTCTCAATAGTCCCCCCAAAATCATTTGTTAAAATCCAACATACAATCATGAAAAAAAAAAAATCTGGAAAAACAGGAAAATATATCTTCTTTCTCATCCTGAGAAAAGCCATTTATTAAATAACAACAAGAACCAAGAACAATAGCCAAACTATAGTAAATACAGAGAGGCTAAAAGCTTTCTCTGTAAAATTAGATCAAGACAATGATGTCTTCTGTTACTACTTCTGTTTAATCTAGTCTTCAAAACATTGGCTAGGGCAGTTAGAAGAGAAAAGGAAATAAAAGAGGTATAAATAGGGCAAAAGAATTTAAATTATCATTATTTGTTAAAGATATAAGCCCGTGCAGAAGACCTCCTTAACTCCACCAAAAGATTTCTTTAATAACAAAATTTAGTAGCAGAGCTAGATACAAAGTCAACATTCAAAAATCAATAGCATTCTGTACACAACAAACTCACTGTGAGAGGAATTAGGGATATCACATCTTTCACAATAGCATTAAGGAAAATAAAATACTTAGGAATTAACCAAGGAAGTAAAAGATCTTTACAGTGAAAACTACAGTACTCTGAAAAAGATGATTCAAAAGGATATCAGAAAATGAGAAGATATCCCTTGTTCCTGGGTTAGAAAAACAAATACAGTGAAAAGGGAAATATTTCCAAAACTGTTTAAAGGATTTTTACCATTAAAATAGAAAATGCCAATAATGTTCCTTAGAGAACCAGATAAAATAAGTATAAAATTCATATACATAGAATAGCTAAAGCAATTCTGGGTAATAGGACAAGGCAGAGGGGTGTCAAAGCCAAGATTTCAAGGTATGCTACAAAGCTACAGTGATAAAAACAGGCTGGTACTAGCAGAAAAGTAGACTCATGATGGATCAACTGAAGAGAACAGAAGATTAAAAAATCAACTCCAGGCACTCTGTTATTTTTGATGAAGTGAAATCCCTCTGCTAGAAGGAAGGTGCCCTGTTTAGCAAATGGTGCTGGAAATACTGGCTTTCCACATACCAAATGTTCACTCTAGATTCATGCATTTCACCATATGCTAAATGAAAATGGATCAAAGACCTAAATATTGGAACAGAAGTACTTAATCTGTCAGTAGGAAATATAGATGGAAGTCTTGAAGGCACAGGTCTTAATTAGTTTTTCTCATTGCTGAGACAAAATAGCCAACACCTAAAGTTAAACGAGGAAAAGTTTATTTTCAGCTCAGGGCCTGATAATAAAGTGGCTCTGGGGCAGCGTGGCATGGCAGGGGGGCCATAAAGAGGAGAAATTATTCATGGCAGGCAGAAGACAGCAAAAGCAAGCAGTACCAGCAGTCAGTGACAAGCCTCTGTCTGTCCCTTTTATCTTACCCAGGCTACTCCCCTGAGGGCTGCTAGCACTCGCACCCATAATCCTAGCATTGTACTGGGAATCAATCCAAACATCGTGTGTTCCTCGATCCCAGCAGCACAAATCCTAGATCCAGCCACCTCCACAAAGCCCCTCTTAAAACCGCATGAGGTTTTGGGGAAATATCTAGGTACAAAACACAATAGCACAGTGTAGGCAAAGATTTTCTAAACAAACTCCTGGTTACACAAGAAATAATATTAAGAATCAACAGATAATAGGACCACATCAAATTCAAAATTTTCTGCACAGCAGAGGAAGCAACTAACAGAGTGAAGACACACCTACAGAGTGGGAAAATCTTTTCCAGCTACTCCTCAGACATAAGACTACCACCTAGAACATATAAACAATTAATTAAAAAATTAGACCCCTCAATTTAAGAACTCAAATATAAAATGAACATATAAACTCAAGCAAATTAAAACAACACTGAGATTCGATCTCATTCCAGGCAGAGTGGTTTTCATCATCAAACCAGCTTGGAAAAAATTCTGGTAAGGCTGTAAGAAGAAATGAATCACTTTCCATTGTTGATGACATTGGAAACTGATAAAACTTCTGTACAAATCAGTGTGAAGATTTCTTATGAAACTAAAATTAGAAATTCCACTTTTCCTAGCTATTCCCCTTCTTTTCTTTATGCAAAAGACCAAAGATAAAACCACCATGATGTATGCATACTAATGTTTATAGCAGCACAGTTTATAGTGGACAAGTCTTGGAGACAGCCTATATGTCCAACAATAGATGAATGAATAAAAACATAATATTCATATGCAATGGAATACTACTCTGCCATTAGAAGTCTAAACTTGAGTCATTTGCAGGAAAATGGATATACCTTGAGACCATAATGTTGAATGAAAAAACTCAGACACATATTTAAATATTAATGGTTTCTCATATAAGAAAAGGTTAGTACAAAGTAAAAGGAAATAGGACAAAAGTATTACAATCCAGTGCTGAGAATCTAAAAGTATACCTTGACCTAATACAACTGTTTTACATGTCTCATATTTACTTTGGCCTATTAATCTGATTTTAAACCCATATATATGATAATTAACTTTATAAGGTCTTATAAATGAGTGAATCTAATGCTGGAATAATACAGGGAGGCTGAAGGGAGGGGCAAAAGAAGGGTATTGAAATGTTATGCACATGCACCAGTTCCCTATAGTGAAGGTAACCATTATGTACTAAAAAAACATAGTGATGAAAGTGAAAAAAAAAAATAAAAAAGAAGATAAAACTGTTGTGCTGTGATGTGACTGCTAGTCTTTTAGCCAAATGAATCATCTTTTTGTTCAGTAAGCACTAGGAATCATCTACATCAAGGTTTATGCATTCCAGTCCCTGGAATTGTACAAGCATCTTATCCAATAATAATTTACTTTATAAGCTGATATAAATGGATCTCAATGGTTTAAACAATTCTCAGAGGTAACTGGTTCTCCAATTTCCCCAAATCAGAAATTTGTAGAAGTTAAAAAAAAAAAAAAAAGAAAAAGCCAGCATAGTCCTTATATCTTAGAGTCTTAAAAGTCTAAGAGAAAGAACATGATAGCAAAACTCTTTAAATTGCTACAGCAAAGATGACCTGTGGACATTCGCAGTTCTTTCTGACTGCTGAAACATTCTTGGCAAGATGAATCATTTTCATGTAATGCAGAAGTCTGGCTAGCAATGCTTAAGATTTTTACTGGTAGTGGGCTTTAAGAGCCTAAAGATCATTGCTTGAGTTCATTTTCCCATCTCTCTATAAATATCTTTATTGCTAACCTTGATTTCTTGAACTGTTCATAGAGTCATAAAGAGAATTTCAATGTACCTCAAATCTAGTGCCCAGTATTGGCATTAAAACTATTCACTTCCCAATTGTTATTTCAGAGAACCTTCCAGGTTACAGTTACATATTTCTCTTCAACTCCTGATTTCTAATTTGTAGACAGCATTGGAAGGAAGGAAAGCTTTACCAGAAAAACTTAGTTTGTGTTCTGGGTGTCAGACCCAACTTAAGCTTTTATTTATGTGTAATAATCTCCACTTCTTTGGCTTTAAGTTTTCACCCATTTTCCTCCCATCTTCTCAACTTTCAAACTTAATTCTATGAGTTTCTGAAAATACTCCTTTTGGCTAGAGCAGCCTAGCTTTCTTCTAAGTGTTGAACACTTCTGGAAAACCAAGTGTAATATATACATAAGTGTTTGCAAATATGCTGATACCATATTTTGTAAGAACTTTGTATATGGAGCCTTAGAGCCTAAATCTCCTTTGAATTGACTGTGGTGGATCAATTTGTAACACTCAGCTTAACTGGATCAGCATAGTACTGGAAATGGAAAGCCCATCTGAGGACTGTTGCCAACAGCATAACAACAGAACTGGAATGCAAGGTGGTGGGCTGTCAGTTCTCCTAGAGAAGCTTGTTAGGCTAGCTTTCCTGGTAACAACTCAGCTGTTGTCATTGCTCAAAGAGCTAGGGTGCTCACTGTCACTGAGGATGGCTTTGGTTCATTTCAGGAAGGCTCTGCACCTTACCCTGAGCATTGCTTTCCAGCTTCAGGGAAGATCTCTCAGTGTACTGGCACAGAACCTTCATCCCACTCCTGGAGACTTTCTAGCTTCTACTACTGACCTTTGGGCCCTCCAGGTGCAGATCCTTGACACATATTTGCAGGAGACACTGTGATGGCCCCTAGGCCCCACCTGGACTCATGGAGTATAGTGAGCTCACCCCAGTTCTTTTCAAGGCCTGGGAAGTTTACATTTATAGGCCTGTGGAAAAATTATTGGAATTTTAGTGAGCTAATTCCAATCTACAACTTCCAATGCAACCCATGGTGAGAATAAAGGCACTAAGGCATATCTGTAGTTGTGAAGAATCAAACAGGTCCTAAGGACAGTTAGGATAATGGTTAACTGGAACAAAGGCCTCAATCCAGGTCAAGCTGAGATTTTATTAATTTGGGAGAAAGGGAGTGGTTAGAGGATGAATGACTTTGAGAATGATAGGAAGTACTTGAATGTTGTTAGCTGGGCTAAGTGATCTGAAATTACCTCTACCATATACAGAGAGAAGGACATGCAGAAGGAGTTACTTGCATAACACACTCTGAAGTAGTACCTAATATTTTAGGGTAAGTGCTTCAGTTCTGATGTATAAATTTTTTATGCCCTGGGAATTCATAGCCTCTTTTCACCAGGCTCAATCTCAGGCTGCAGTATGGAGCCTGGCTCTCTCTTTCTGCGCAGCTCACACATAGAGTTTCAGAGTGACAGGGTTGGTAACACTGACCTGCTGCTTCACTTCAAAGACCACAAAGACCTGGACTGATGTACATTACTTAAAGCAAACTGAAGGGCTGAAGAAGAGTCCTGGCCAGCTCTATACATTATCAATACAAGGAAATGGGACCCGGTTTACCCAAAATGTATATAATAGCTTTTCTTTCAAGGAAAGTCATCTAGGTGGTCCTACTCCATGGACGACATTGCCATGGGTTCTAGGTCTTCAACTAGAGCTGTGGAGGAAATTGGTATGGAATTCAGGATCTCAGCTGGATTTTTTATGTCTCTATTTTGTGGGAAGGTCTCTTGTCCTCTTCTGCATTTGACTCTGGGTGAATATTATACAATAATCCTATAAATCAGGTTTCAAATATTAAATCTTCCCATATAAACCCTGACTACAACACTATGGAAGGTTGAATTTGATAATGTCAAAAGTTATCTTTTTTAAAATTTAATATTTTTATTGTTTAAATTTTTTTAATATTTATTTATTCTTATTTCAGAACCTTTATTTGTTTATTCACTCATTTTTATGGCTGGCTCAGCCTGCCCTGAGGGCAGGGCTGGCGCAGCATGTGGTGCCGGGGATCAAACCGTGGTCCCTGAAGCTGCCCAAGCTTTCCCAAGCAGGCGATTTAGACCACTGAGCCATCCTGCCAGGCCCCTATTGTTTAAATTTAACAATAGTTATATTACATATTTTCATCATCAGATCAGTTTAGATTAATACATATAGGTATATCAAAAGTTATCTTTAACTTCAACACGTGAAGCCTTTAGCATTTAGATTGCCTCTTAAACAGAAATTCTGATTGTTCTGTTTTTATTCTTTCATACATATATTCTTACTTATGGTCTCCATCTCTATAGAAACTGTAATTGTCCTGTGCTGCTGGTAACAGTAAACTGAGATGACATCGAGTCAATCCACGCTCTAGATTACTTGGCAGAACCAACACTATGGAGATGCACTGGAAGGTAACATGAGTGGTAATTTATTCTTAATAGATATTCATTAGCAAATAAAACAAATGTTATACAAAGTAATCTGATTATGGGATAAGGAGTAAGGTTTGTGAATATGCTTTAATGCTATAAATGTTACACAAATGAAGAAAACATTACCATTTTTTCTTTTATTTAGGTTAATACTTAAAGATCTCTTTCATCCATTTCTGCTAAGTTTTCTTTGAATCTGTGGCTGGGGAATCTACAGGTCCCATAAAATATAATCTTTTTTTGCCCTCAACTATGCCAAACTAATTATGATTCCAATTTTTTTGTATTAATTTGCCTTGTGGGAATGATTTCTTTCCTTTTATCACCTAGTACTTTTTTACTCTACTAAAGCAAATGTACTATACAGTATGAGTCCTCATCTGGCACCAGCAGCCAAGTGCTATCCTGTGTATCATTTCTCTGTGTTTTAGTTTATTTGTATATTGTTAACCAGTTTCTATAAAAATGCATATTTTTCTCTTCTTCCAAGAGGTGTTGTATTCAATTTAGTATTTTATAAATGAGCCACAGAATAAAAAAATAAAATAAAATAAAATAAAATAAAACTAAACCAGCACCATGTTCATGTTTTGAAAATTCTTAGGGCTGGTTCACTAAACCATAAGCCAAACTGTGATTCTAGTCTGACATCCATTAATTTCTCTCCATTTATTTTTTATTCCTCAATTTACTCTCTGCAGTGGTTCTCAACCTTTCTAATGCTGTGACCCTGCAATACAGTTCCTCATGTTTCGGTGACCCCAAACCAAAAAATAATTTTGGTGGCTACTTCAAAACTGTAATTTTGCTACAGTTATGATTTGGGATGGCTTTAGGCGACCCCTGTGTTTTGGTCATTCGAACCCCGCTGGAGTCTCGACCCACAGGTTGAGAACTGCAGTGTCTCTGAATCTTCTCCATTTCAATTAAGTTTATTCACTTCTCCATCTCCTCTCTACTTTAGGCCTCAAATACAATTAAATATGGACACTTATGGAATATTTTACTAGCATCACACATATCCCTTTCAACACCTTCGATCAATGTACAAGCTAAGTGTATTTACCCTATTATATATATGAGGTTCAGAAATATTAAGGTCCAAATTCAAAAGTAGCTTGCTTAAGCCTGGAACAGAAGCCCCCCAACTCTAATGTCTGATTTATATCCAGAGTTTCTCAGAATGTGTCTAAGTTGTCATCCTTGGAAGTGAGGCTATTTCTTTGGACATAGGGTTCTCCAACTATAGCATCAGGGCCACTGCAGATTGAAATGTCCTCACAAGGAGTCCATAAGTCCTTTCTTTCTATCCATGTATCTGTGTAACATTACATACTTCTTTATATCATTCAATCAAAAACCAAATCTAACATCACATGAAATTCTAGTTGTCTTCTATTAACGAAGACATTTAAAGATTTCCAAAAAAATATGACACCCACATCACAAACTTTTTGCTTATAGAAATACAATCAGTTTCTCTTAAAATATGTACATTATAGCATGCACAAGTTGTATTTTTGTTATTTTAGAATGAATTAAGCACTAAAGTAAGTCCTCAGATTTCGTTAATAGTATGGTGGATATCGGTAGATACGATGCAGGAAAATAAAAGTTCTTTGAGGCTTTCAGTAACTTTGCAGGTTAGAAAGTATTTCCAAAACAAAGAGTTTGAAAGCACAACTGTCAGATACATGCATTTCCTTATGCAAATCTTGACACAAGTACATTTAAACAATATTCCTTAATGGATAAAAAGTATAACCACTACATCTTGCTTTTGTAAAAATATGGAGAGACTCAAAATACATTCTGTGTATTGGTCTTGAGGTGCTCCTTTCTATTGTGCTGTAAGATTTCTCTGGGGCTGAGGAGCTTTGGCTCCCATTTCTATGAGTTCTTACTGACTCATGTTCTTGGTGCATTCTCCTTAAAAAAATCTGTAGCAACTCTTTTTAATGGACCTGGCAGTTGAAAGACAGAAAGAAAACATGTCTTTATCTTAAGTGATGTGTAATAGGGTCTCAATATCAGTTCTTTTTTTTTAAAAAAAAATATTTATTTTATTTTTTTCTTGTTTCAGAACCTTTGTTTATTCACTCATTTTTATGGCCGGCTCAGCCCGCCCTGAGGGCAGGGCTGGCACAGCATGTGGTGCTGGGGATCGAACTGCAGTCCCTGAAGCCGCCCAAACTTTCCCTGAAGCTGCCGAAGCTTCCCAAAGCAGGTGCTTTAGACCACTGAGCTACCACGCCGGGCCCCCTCAATATCAGTTCTTCATAGGACAATTAAGCAGACTATCTGCTGTATGGTAATATTACCTTATCTATTGCGGGCATTTTTTAGTCACTTCATCCTTTAACCTACTTTACAGGGTTAACTATTAGCTAGCAGCCACACATATGTGACACATCTGTGAGGAATCAGTATCCTATGCCACAAAATGCTTTGCAGTCATTTACTGTTAATGCCAGAGAGGTTCACACACCATTTTTAGTGTCATCAAGTCCAAAGCTTTGCCATTAAAGCCAAAGAATTACTGAACACAGGCTTAGACATATATGTTAAATGTAACTGTAAGAAGAAAAGAAGCGCTCTTAGGAATCCAGAATTTAAGTGAGCAATTCTCAAAACTAAAAGTGAAAAAGTTAAATCGTCACCAGATATTATCATTTGTGGTGCTTTTGTAGAAAATAGGCAGAAAGAATATCTCAGCAGAGTGACACATTTTATCAAAGTTTTGTGTGAGAAGAAAAAGTAATACACGTAGTAGAGTTGAAAGAGTGGGTCTGGCTGGGCCAGCACTTGGGTGACTGAGGCAGAAAGATCTCTACAAGTTTAAGACTAACTTGGGCTATATAATGAACTCAGCACTGAAAAGCAAGACCCTCTCCTAGCCACCTTCAAAAGAAAATCAGTCGGTTTCTTTTCCTGCACTGAGTCCTAGCCACCATTTCTACCTAGATATAAGCAATGACTTCCTGACCAGATGTCCTACTTTTGGCCTGGGTTCTCAGAAATGCACTCACCACAGGACAACCAGAGTGTACTACTTTTAAGACCATGATTCAGAGTAAATCATTTCCGTGATTAAAATAGTCCAATGGTTTCCCATATATCCAGAAAAAAAAAAAAAAAAATATATATATATATATATATATATATATATATATATATATATATATATATATATATATATATATATATATATATATTTTTTTTTTTTTTTTTTTTTTTTTTTTTTTTTTTTTTTTTTTTTTTTTTTTTTTTTTTTTTTTTTAAATGGCTGGCTCAGCCTGCCCTGAGGGCAGGGCTGGCGCAATGTGGTGCCAGGGATTGAAACGCGGTCCCTGCAGCCACCTAAGCTTTCCTAAGCAGGCGCTTTGACCACTGAGCCATCCTGCTGGGTCCCTGTTGTCACTTTTTTAAAGTTACACATTTTTTACCTTGCTCACTAGGATAGAGTATTATAGTACTGCATTCCTTGTTGTATCACAAAATGTTAACAGCTTTATGCCTCAGCACATTTGCACTTCTTGTCTTCTTCCTGGAAGTTATTTCCCTAGGACTGACCACCTCATTTTTACCATGAAAGAAAGCAATCTCTCATAAGATTTCCTTGGCTACCTTAGCTTATTTAAATCTTTCTTTTGCTTATTATTTTCTATCTTATTAATCTAATTATTCTCTTCATAAATCATGCTAAAAGATGAGATTTTCTAGTTGATTTATTTTTTAGTAGTACATTGTTGGACAACTTTTATTCAAATATCAGGTCCTTCAGTGCAAATATTTGTCTTGCAACCCTAATACAACCTTATAGTGCCTGCTTCAGGGTAGGCAACGAAAAGTTATTTGTTGAATAAATTTATTAAAGTCATTTTGTAAAATTTCTACTTTTTTGTAGCAATATTTATAACATTCAACCTGTGAAAATAGATCTACTTTTTAGAAAGTTTTTCATGTTGAAACATGACTAAAACAGATTAAAACTAGGCTACAGGGGCAAATATAGGTCATGGCACTCCCATACCCCAGAGTAGGTCAAAAGCAGGGCTTTCTACAGTCATTTCTGTTCTTCATGGGGAACAGGGAAACACAAGGGACACATGCTAACCTAAAGACAAGCTCAGAGGGAGCACACTGACCAGGCACCAGAAACAGGGGCTTCTATTGTACTAGCATAGAAAAAATAAGAACAATGAACTTATGCTAGTAAGCGTTTGGATGAGCACTGAGTGATTTTTGTGCACAAGAAGAAAAAACATGTCATTTTTGTCAACGAGCTAGTATATAAGTCACCACACATGAGGGTGCTTCAGTAGAGTTAGTAAATGATATGCAACAACTTAGAACAACAACAACAACATAAGTAGGCTCCTAAGATTGAACCGATGGTGTCTAATCCATGAGCTAGAACACTTTAATGTTGTAAGAAATTATCTTATCAACAAAGACAAGATGTTCATGGCTAAGTGACTAGGGCCACTTTTTCCCTTTGGAGAAATCCACTCAGTAATTTTAATTATAATAATCTATTTAACTTGGAGATTTAGGCAGTTGGCTATTTGAAACACAGCACTGGGAAAACCCAGATGCAAAAATAAAAATATGGGTGGGGAGAGTTCACAGTCAAGCACTTATGTATAATTAAGCTCTCCTGTGACAGTGAAAGCAATTAGATAATTTCTATGTCACTGCTAGCTGAAGAAGAACAAAGGGAAAAGCAGAGTGTAATAGCCAAATGTTATGACAGTCAACATTCTGTGAACTTTTCTTACACCAATGATGGCAGGCAAGGAAGGTAAAACAGAAATATTTTCAGGAGGCAGGCAAGTTTGATGTTACTCCTTTCCCAGCAAGTGTATCATAGCAGGCATCTCCATGTATAGGGCAGACGTCAGTCACACCTCACTGTCATCATCACTAGGGCGGGATTCGACAGACAAGGTGTCTTACACAAGGTGGGAGGTGATTCTGCATCAACACTAATGTCATTTATTGTATTTCCAGAGGAAGAATCACTAGAAAGTACTTATATCAAGCCTGCTTACAGTGCATTTTATCCCCTGCTTTTTTTTCACAGTGAAAGCTGTATTTCGTTTAAAATGAAAACCGTGAATGTGAAAATGAGTTCATTCAATTAGTAGAGCATCTCAAATAACATCTAGGTACAGCCACCAAGGAATTGAAAAGTCTGTTCAACAAAGAAGAAAGAGAAGATGCTGCCTAATTACTTGAGTGAGTTCAGATTGTTGCCCACATTGACATAAGGAAAGGATTACATTGGTGAGAAAAATGAACCCTAGACAGTTAAAAATACACAGTCATTGCACCTCACTGAATAAATCTGTGACTTTCATTCTTACGCTTTCCCATTCAGTTAATTGTGGCATCTGTTTGCTTTTCACATAATCAAAAGTGATATCAACTACCATAATTTAAGCAAGAGTGAAGGCAAATACCAAGTTTATCATTTGTTATGCAGCATAGAAAGATGAATGACTGAAGTACAGATTTATTCACCCAACTGCTGCTGGGCTCATTTTGTGAAGGACCTTCCCACAACATCCCAGCTGCACTGAAGGGAAGTGAGTCCCAAATGTTGAGGTTCAGGTACAGGGAGGTCATGGAAGCCTGGCTGATGCTGCAGTCTGCCCCTGGTTTACAATCAAGTTCTAAAACACCTTGTATGGTTACTGGACAGTAGTCTTTGGCCACATCTTAAGAGCAAAATCCTTTGGGAGATGAATTGGTAAAATATATAAATATCTGTGGTATCAGTTATTGTAAGAAATAAGCTTTTGCTACAATTTGTCTCCACAGGATTATTCTCTCTCTCTCTCTCTCTGCTCTCATCAATTATATTCAATGGTGTTTATTTAAACCATTCTTAAAAATTATCAAATAATTACTCTTCAATAATTGTCACTCTATAATATTTACTTTCTATACCCAAGAGAGATGAGGTTCAGGCACATTCTGGTTAGATAGAACTTCATCTTCTTTTACAACGCTTATCCAGTGAAATCTTTTCCTGAGCTCCCAGACACTAGCCTAACAGGTTTTCTGAAGTAGGCTCAATATTGACCCCATGCTAGAGGTTTCACATTTATATTATGTTTGGCGCAATGCTGAGGCTTTATCAGAATAGGAGCAGCTGCTCATAAAAAGTCTTTGGGGTGAGGAAGATTTGTCATGGTCTGCTCTGAGAAGAACTAAATTTGGACAGAGTGTGCATTTTGAAGTGTTCATGTACCACATTAAATTGCTAGCAAATAGGAGCAATTACAAAGGATTAACATAAGCCTGAAATCAAAATTTGAATGAAGCATAAAACTTTTCAAAAAAAAGACAGAAAGGGAAATAATAAATAGTTTCTTGTTTCAGGTTTACAGCTTGATGGGAAGAGGGAAAAGAAGCTCCTCTGGAGGTGTATTCACACCCAGATGCATGGCCCAAACACATCAGCCTAATTCCTTCCTCTCTGTTCCATCAGCATCCTCACCCCTTACCCTCACTTTCCACACCCAGAGTGATTCAGGGAGCTCTAATTAGAAAGTGAACCAAGAGCTTTTTCCAAACTTCTCAGAGTATGATTTTGATACCAAAAAGTTCTGTAATACTGCAAATGGCAAATTGGAACCACAAACTTACCATAAAAGGTCAACTGTCCCTTTGCCACATTTTTTCCTCGAGAATTTTCAGCTACACATTCATATAAGCCAGCATCTTCCTGCTGAAAGTTGGGAATTTCAAGAATCCCATTTGACTTGTGTCTTCTGGCTTTTCTTGCTATGGGTTTTCCATCAGCTCTTCTCCAGGTAATTGTTGGCACTGGGCTGATAGCAAGAGTAAAAGGGAGTGAATCAAATTCCAGAAAACTATATATTTCCTTTGAATTTATTTTAAGAACCCCTTCATTCTTGGTTCTAAACACATAAGCTCTTCAGAATGATTCCTAAACTTCATTTATTCTAATATTACTCTTATGATTTTAACTGTATCTACATCTCTACTAAACAAATCACAAAGAAACAGTGCCAATGAATAATACATGGTCAATTTTATAAATAGCTTTATTTTGCCTAGCATTTTTTTAAAAATCAAATAACTTTTCTCAATTTTAAATAAGATCATCTTATCTTCTATATATTATTATTCAAGCAAAATCAAATTTTTATATGCTTCTTATATTTGTTCTAACATTTTGTTCCCTAAATCAGACATTTAAATGAAAGTGTTTAGGCACATTTGTGAAGGTGTTAAGATGGCTGTGAATTCCAGTTCATTTCTCCTACTGTGACAAGATGTAAACCTTCTTCCCTTGAACCTGGTGGGTTCTCTGGCAACTTTTACTAATAAAAGAAGGTAAAAATGATGAAGCATTAATTTTCAGGATTGGCAATAAGAAACTGATGGCTTCTGTTTTCTGTCTCTTGGGATGTTCTCCATAAGGCACCAAGGAGAAATCTGAATACCTGAGATACAGAAGCTTCCTTGTTTGCCGTTGGCCTTCATCCACTTGGTTTTCCAATATCCTCGAGACTCCAACACTGTAAGGGAGGCTTTCCCATACTCTGCACCAGCCCACCAGCCAACTCTCTACAATGGGATCTCAAGTGACAATGTGCAGAGCGAAAGTCACCCAGCCAAGCCTTGCCTGTTTTCTGGGCCCATGATAGTGAGATAATCAGATGTTGTTTGTTCTTGCAAAGTCTCATGTGGAAATAGCCTCATAAAAGCTATGTTATGAATCTTATGTCCAACCATGCAAGTACCTTACTTTGAGATACAACCAAATACTGGACAAATGATAGTAGAAATAACAAGCTCTAAGTTATTGGAGAGTCAATGGTTCACTTGAAGCACCCTGGTTATTTTCTTTATTGTAATTTATAAGTCAAGAACTTTAACAATTTATGGCAGTCCATTTGGAAGGTGGTTTGGGGAAACTTTAATTAAAACAGTGAGATGGAGAAAGAAGCAGCCTGTGAGGCCTTTATGTACCCTCAGGACATCTATCATTCTTTTGCCATAACTGTTTGGAACACATCTTAAATTGCAAGGAGGGCATCGCTGAGGCTACAAATCAATGGTTTAGCAAGCTGACCACAGCTTTTCAGAGTGCAGCTTCCTAGCAGGGGATACCATTATTTACTTTTTTTTTTTCAGAAAAATAATCAGAGAAGCAATTAGAATAAAGACTTGTTAATCTACTCTGGGAAAACTAAGCAAGTATTTAAAAATTAAACCATCAACTCTACTATATTTATTTGAAAAGAATTTAAGACCATTAGGCACTTGCTCAAAATGCAGAAAGAGTCCTATCAAAACCATATTATGGGTACCAGAACATTCAAAGAGATATATTTAGTACAAGCCTTTACAAACAACTATACTTAGATGCAGTCTTTCTCCTCTTAAGTGGGCTGTGATGGGGTGTTTCAACCACCAGCTAGGCACACCCAAACATTTTCATGTAGGCTGGAGGAGCCCAATTTGCGTCCTTTGTTTTTATCTTAGTGCCATTCAAGCAGTGTGAATAGACTTTAATTCATCTACTCTTTTGAAATGTGAAGAGTGTGAATTTTGCTCTTTCTGCACAGGTTTTTCAATGTGTCACCTGGAGATTACCAAACATATACTGACTATCCAGATACCTGCTTTCACCCTGTCCTAAATTGATTTCATATGTACACACACACACACACTCACTTAAAATGCAAAATGCAGCCAGATGCCAGTGCATGTAGTCTGCTTTTATTCTTTTGTGAATAAATCATGGACATTTTCTACAGCTTACATGGGATTTTATGGCTTGCTTTTGTCTTTTTTTTTTATTTTTTTTCTTTCTTTCTTTTGATACAAGTCTTGCTATGAGGTAAAGCCTGGCCTTGAGCTCACTTTGTAAACCAGGCTGATCTCAAACTCAAAATGATCCTTCTGCCTCAGCCTCTCAAGTACTAGGACTATAAGCATGTGCCACCATGTCCAGCACAGCTTAATTTTAATGTCTGCTCAGTGTTCAATTCTGCATCTATGTTGCACTTTACTTGATGAGGCATGATTTTAGGACATAAGGCCAGGGAGATATCACAGCAGCATAAGCACCTGTCTGGTAAGCAGAAGGTCCCAAGTTCAACCCTTGGTTCCGAAACAAAACAAAACACAATTGTAGGACAAAAATGTTACCATTGCAGGTTTGGGACCAAAGTAAAAATCTACTGTATTTCTTAGAGCTATGATTCAAAAGCATATGAAAGCCAAATTAATTCTGTAAGTGGAAAATAAAATGAAAAAAGCAACATGCTCTGTGGTTATTGTAAAACAGAAGACAGAAATCATTAATAAATTATATCATGCAGCTTATAAAAACTGGGTAAGAATTAGCATTATTGCTTAGTCAATATTTAGGCATAGAAAAAAAAGATAAGGCATTGGCAATGGTTATCCAGATAGATTGGGCCGGGAGTAGACATTGACACATAAAATCAAAATCTGTAGAAAACCTAAATGTCTCACTTTGGGTGACACTTTATAGTATGGTTGCCAGGCCATTTCTCTTGGTTACCAGTGCATAGAAACCCCACACGATCTGAAATTCATTGTCTTTATGTCATGGCAGATACTCTATGGAAAAGCTAACTGGCTCCTGAAGTAAACTCTTCTAGGAGTAATCCAAACTAAATAGCAAAGATGTGAATAATTCTCAGATGACTCCCTAAAATACTCTCTTACAGGCTGTCATATCTTATGTACCTTAAGCCAGAGAATAGGGGAATCCAAAGTGGAGAGAAGAGCCTGGCAAGTTAATAAGAAATTCATGGCAAGTGTGATGTAACCCCTTTAACATGGGGCCCAAAGAGAAGTAGATATTTTTCCAAATAGCTTGCCTGTACTTCAAATGAAGGGCACTGCTTTCCTGGCCTTTTGAGTTAGGCAATGTGCACATTACTGGTCCTATTCACAGAACAAAATATTTCTGCAGAATCACCCATTCTGCTGTCTTCTGCAGTGTGTCCACTATGGAAACCTGATCCTTACGCCATGGCATGCCTCTTCCAAGCGAGGGGACAGAATCAAAGACACACACATCCAGAGACAAGGAGATGGGCTTTGTGCTCCTCAGCCACCTAAGCAACAGTGTAGCAAATGGCGTAAGGAAAGCTATACCCCTGCTCAAGCTGAAGGTAAAGCCAGTAGGATGAGGGAATCCAGCACTTACTTTCCTAGAGCAAAGCATTCCAGCTTCACGGTTGCTCCTCTGGCAGTTGGGACTGTTTCTGGAAACTGGACTTCTATTTTGGGCTCGTATTCACCCATCACGCCTGTGAATAAACAAAGGTGCAGTCTCATAGATTCTTCTGAAATGCACATGTTTGTATGTTAATGTAGGACATCCTTAGACATCATTATGTGCACAATTAGTTCCTTCATTTAAAGCAGGTCTTCTCTCTAACAGCCATGAAATTATGGCTCTTCTCCCAGTTATTGGTGGAGAAAATTTATATCAGAGTGCTGTACCATCTGCCTTGGATTTAATTTTCCATGCACACTACTTGGCTTCTCACAAATACTTTTTTATGGAAGTCACATGGGGGAGAAAAGGCTGATTAGAGTCCTAGTCACTAGGAAAATAATCTGTGGAAACCTCATACATAAAAAATAAAATATTTAAGAGAACACAATTTTAAAAATACTTGCATGATTTGTGATATCTATATAAGAAATAATTTTTCTAAGTCTGCCTGTGGCCACAACTTTTTATTTCTGAAGCCAATCTGAATTAATCAAGAGTTAGTATATTTAAGGTAACATAAAAAGCTTCCATTTTTACTATGTTCTGAATATTACAAAATAACAAGCACTATGGAAAATAATATTTAACTGATACCTGCCTTTCCAGTGGAAAATCATATTCTGTCTTTTCTATGGACTGTAATATTATAGTCCAGTTAACATCTCAACAATGTAAGTCTGTAAGTTATAAGTAAACACTCATCAATTTATTCTTATCGACAGATTCTTGGCCTTATCTAATACTAACATTTTAATACATTTACTCCTATTCCATTTCTGGTTATTTTTCATGATTTCTAATTCAACCTGCCAATATAAAATTTGCAATTACCTACTTTACTACATAGTGATAAAATCTCCATTCCAGCTCTTTTTTGTTTTTGTTTTTGTTTTGGTTTTTGTTTCTAGCAGTGAAAGAAAAGAGACTAAAGGATTCAGGAGAAACAGTTAAAAACAAGGAACAGGTGCAGTAACAAGGACAGATGATTTCCCTCATTTGCAGGCGCCTTTTATCTGTAATTCTAGAGACTGACAAGTACAAGGAGGATCTGCCCAATCTGATGCAGGGAAAAAAACAAAATAACTCTAAACTCCAGTGCTTAGAATGCAGCTAGGTATGCTATGAGATACTTGACCAAAAGGCAAACTCGAACAAAGCTAGGATTGTTGTTATTTTTTTCCTTTCCCAAATGCAAGGGAGTGCTCTATTTAGAAGAGATTTGTCATTATTTTATTCAGCATTCTTAATCTTGGCATTCATGGTGTGCGTGTTAGAAAGAGAGCCTCCACAGCCAGCAGCCTACTGAAGTAACACTGATCCCTCAAAAGGGTAACACCACAGTTTGAAACTACCTTTTTCCTTTTAGAAGCAAGGGTGTAAGCTCAAAGGGGTCAATCAGTGTGTCGGTAATCCCACGGATAACTACATGGTTACTGTTCAAGGTTCAAACGCCAGCCTTATTTCTCATCTTAAATCCTTTATTGTGACTTTTCATCACTTTGACAAATAATACTAAACATCTAAGCTAACATACACGAAATCTGTATTAGGCCTGCTCACATATAAAGTCATTCCTCTTGCTAAGGCCAATCTCTGCCTTGTGAGTTCTTTTGCACCTAAGTCTGAGTGTGCCTCTAAGCATCTGCACAAAGCTTGCCTGGGAGCAATGTGGTGCATACTAACAAGGGCATTCACACACAGCTGCTGAACTTGCTAACAAACAGCTCAACCCGTTGAATCATCATCACATAAATATCAATAGTATGACTTGGAACACAGTGAACAAGTTAACACCTTTTAGTGCTGTGTATGTGGCTGAAGATTCTGAAGTGGTGTTAATGAGAGAGAGAGAGAGAGAGAAAGAGAGAGAGAGAGAGAGAGAGAAAGAGAGAGAGAGAGAGAGAGAGAGAGAGAGAGAGAGAGAGAGAGAGAGAGAGAGAGAGAGAGAGAGAGAAAGAGAGAGAGAGAGAGCACTGCATTGAGAGAAGGTCTTTTATCCTCCCAGGAAATCAAGACAGACTGCATTGCAGTGCTTCAAGTGTTGGAGGAAGATGAGAGAAGAAAGATTAAAACATAAGGAACAAGGATGACTTAGACGTCATCAGGCCTTTCCCCAGCCTCCCTTTTTTTTTATAAACATCACATATAAAATGTGTTTCTTTAGCTAGCTTTGAAGATGATTCTAAGGAGGGATCTATGGGTGAGGGAAAATAAAAGAAGGATAAAAGAACAGTATAATCGATCAAGATGAAACATGCATGTGTACTCATAATACCTTCGAATGAATATATTTATTATGTCTTCTAAAACATACAAATAAAAAACCTTTTTTAAAAGGAGTAAATCGTACATAATCTTATTCTAAGGTGTTATAGTATCATTGTTACTGCAGACTCAATGTCCCAGAGCCCTGAGTTACCTACTCTTCCTATAATCCTATCTAATAAGTCTAAACTGGATGTTACCATCCCAGGATGTCTGACCAACTTACTTACTTCTACCTTTGCTTATCCTCTGTATGCCAGACTCTCTCATATTGATCTAAATGAAACAAAAAGCTAAAACTTCTTCTGCATCATTTCTCAATATTATCATGAAATGTAAAAATAAAAAAATCTGAAGATATAGCTTACATAACCGAAATTCATCATTTTTTAATAATTCTATTACTTTTAATGAGAAATAACAATGAGTTTCAAAACACATTAGTAGGTCAGCTGCAATAATTATTACAATGCATGTTGATGTCTTCATAGCAGTTGTTCAGAGTACAAGATGCAGACATGATAACTTTTCTCAACACTATTGGTACAAATATTTCTTCTCATTGAGCTAAGATAACGTAGTTGCATACATAGTCCAATATTCCATAATAGTAGTGGGTTATCACCAGAACTGGCAATGCTAGAAGCTGTTGACTTGAGCCACTTACAGCTCAACATGCTTAGCTGGTTTTGCTTTTTATGCCTTGTGGTTAAACTTTTCTTCACCAATTTTGAATTGTAAAATTCAATGACTTTTAGCAAGTCAACTTAGGAATGCATCCATCAACATAATTCACTTCAATAACATCCCATCACCCTAATAAGACCCTTGAAGCTCATTTATATTCAACTCTGACTCTAGTACCAGCCCTAGTAACCTCTAATCTGTTTTCAGTCTCTATCCATCTGCCTCCTCCTCCTCCCCCCCTCCTCCTCCTCCTCTTCCTCTTCCTCTTCCTCTTCTTCTTCCTCTTCCTCTTCCTCCTCCTCCTCCTCCTCCTCCTCCTCTTCTTCTTCTTCTTCTTCTTCTTCTTCTTCTTCTTCTTCTT